>APFE030369191.1:105489-171966 GCA_000404065.3 Pinus taeda
GGCTAGGAGGAACAACACTTCCATCTTTATAGTTGTGAAGGGTATGCTTCATAATTTTGCTTTCCAATATTTCACAAAGCCCTTTTACTCTTTCCAATTGTTGTGGTGTTGCTCTAAAGAAGGTGTTGCTCTTTGTATCCTCATAATGTGCTATCATTTCCTCTGTGAGAATTGACCACGTAACAAGTCGTTTACGAGAACAAAGCCCTTTATACCATAAAAATTGATCTGGTTCTAAATATGCAGATGCAATACATACCTTTTGTAACAGTGGTACACCATGTAGATCAAAATATTGCTCCATCTGACGTATCCAATTTACCGGATCCTTGCCATCAAACTTTTTCATCTTGCTTTTTCTTGATTTTAGGAGCTCAATCTTGAAATGACTGTAACTTTGTATTTTCAGATCTTTAAGTTCTAAAACTACGACCTGTAGTAGTCCTCTGTGTCCTATTTCCAATGCCACCAGTCTAACCCCAATTGGATTCTCCAATGAAGAGTTATGCCAAATCCCCCACAGTGACCTGATTATAGACTAATTCAGTAGAGCGAACTTGTATGACATGCCACGTGTCACTGTTTCAACCTTTGACTCTGAAGAATATACAAATGAAAACTACAGTCCGTCCTCTTTCTGTAACTTCTAACGAAATTTCAATCCGATGCTCAGAAAGAAAGTTATGACGATTTTCCCTAGGTCACCTGTTTTGAGTGTAATTCAGAAGTCTGCAAAAAGGCCAAATTCCTCAGATCATATCTCCGAAACTATCCCCAGAAATGCTCTGAAATTTGGACCCAAAGTTCAGCACCAAGTATTCTCAAATGGGTTTTTTTTGTGACTTCTGAAACGTTACAGAAAAAAGTTATAGCGAAAATTCCACGATGACTTGTTTGGAGCAGCGAAACCCTAGAATCAAAGCTCTGATACCAAATGTTATGAAACCAGCTCAAGAAAAGATAGAAAAGAGAGATCAACGCCTTAGAATTCAGCCTCTTCGAGGGGGCAACCTCCTTTACATACATAAATGAACAATTCTTGGATGATACAAATGAAAAGATCTCCTTTCTATATATAGGAGTCTAAGGGGTCATAACATAATCAGAGCCGACATAACAATAATAATGTAAGGGCACAATAATAATAATAGTGGGCTTCTATGGGGCACAATAGTAACAATATGGGCACTACTGGGTACATCAATATAATAAGGGGGTTGTACTAATAACAATAAGGGGTTACACTAGTAGTATAGGGGCCTAACAGTCACCCATGAAGAAAGTCTCAGAATTAAAGAGAAGGTCAAAGGAGACCTTTACCAACATAAATCCTTCCAAGTATTTCCCATTTAGAAGGAATAATAGCAACCATAATCAACCTACCAAATCTACCCATAGTTGAAGTGTTGTGTTTAATATTAAAAGTATAGGCATGGATACATTTTTGCCTCCCATAAGTAATGGAATATAGATAAAAAATGCCCATAATCAAACCAAAACATGAATTCTCTAGCTGAACAAATTGTTGATACTTTACTAGCATATGAGTAGTCTAATTAGATATAAGAAACAAATAAGCATGCAATTGCTCAGGAAAGTACAAGAATTGGACATGCAGATAACACTTTTGATTTTATTCTCAATAATGAAAAGAAGAGTGTTGAAGCACCACCATCAAGTGAAGTCCCTCCTTAGAAATAAACTAGTCATAATTTAGAAGAAAAGGGCACATTTGTGACCAAGAAGTGACTATATAAGAGTTAAAGGATAAATTGTTAAGAAGACTCGCACCACCAACTAGTGCTACATGGAATGCACAAAATAAGTCTGGAAATGCTATTGCTTATAAGGACAATTCCACTAGTCAAAAAATCAAGTCTGTCAATCTGAAAGTTTATAATAAAGCTACATCTCTAAACATGTCAAAACTACCTACTAGAAGTGAAGTTATTTATTATAACATAGTTGAAGACTCCAAGAGAGATCGTGCCAATATTTCCATCTTTGAGCTAAACGATAGTAAGATCATCTAAATGGGTTGTCAAAACCTTCTAATATTCTTCATCAAATGATAAATTTTCAAAATCACAGAAGTTGTCAAGTAAGTCTATTAGAACTCTTGAATTTGTGGTTATTGTTGTAATGTTAGGTGCTAATAATATATTCCCCTCACTTTGGTTAACTTTCAAAATATTTAATTACAATGTGTGTAATTGTTTGGTCGACATGACTGTATCTGTTAATGTACCTCCATTCTCTGTTGCTAATAAAATTAATTCTAAATGGAATAAAAGAAATGTGCAAATCATTCATATTGATAGATCCATTGTCTAAGCTATTGGTGAACTCATGAAGTGATTATTCATTTATTATTTGATCATGAAGTACACCAATGTAGAAACATTGTAATTGTGGGCATCCATGAAGCCTATTATGTACTCTCCAATCGAGACTAATTTAGTAATTACAAGGGTATTTTGCTACAAATTGGTCACACTTATGGCTTCCATATGAGGGCATAAACAACTAGAAACAGGTGGACAGTGAACCATACATGAAATATACTGTGACACCACTAGAGATTCATAGTGGACCCATTGCTTTGCAAAATTTATCTTAAGAAGTTTTTTCTTTGAAACTGATCATAGATGTAATAAAACACAACCATATCCTATCCCATTTGGTACACAGTTCTAGCTCCTTCCTTGTACTCCAACTGGTATGAATGAATCTTGTATTATGTATGTAGGTAATAGTAATAATAATATAGGAACCAATCTTGTATCTAATAATATATGGACTATCTACTTCAATGGTTCTAAAACATAGGATGGCTTCAGAGTAGTTTTATGAGTTATAGACCCACATAGTATGTAACGAACCTCTAATCATACAAAAAAAAATATCTTTTCACCACTATATTACAATGTCAAATGTATGCATGGTAAATGGTTATTGCAAGTGGATTGTGTAATGATACAAGTTAATGTATAAAAACATAAGTTAGAGTCCTTCATTTTTGTTCTCCTTTTTTATTACGAGTCTGCATTCACACTACATATCCTAATGTTTTCGGAAGCATTCCGTTCTTACTATTCATACCGCTTATGATTTTTTCCTAACTACCCACTCTTCAAATGATCCATTGGCTGTAGCCTTGGCCATTAATGCTCTACCGAAGATAGGTTATGCGTTTACATATGGGGCATTCACTCTAGAGGCAAACACATTTCTTTTATTTTAGATGACTTGGTACCTTGTTTGTTCTCTCTCTGACTAGATGAATCACGTTGCTAACTTCCTCCTTTACCAAACCCTCTTGCCGACTAATTGTTTGTAAGAACTGGCCAATAGACTACTACATGTACATCTATGCCCATGTGAACCTACAACAATGAAACAATACTTAAGATTTATTGTTTCAAATTACTTTGAGCACAAATGGGGCAATGATGAAGTGTCAGTATCTAAATTTTCCACCATCCAACCAGATTCAAGTAGTTTCTCTAATTCTAATGTTTCCGTTGGCTTCCCACCATGCCCTTCCTCATTTCCAGGTTTCATGAGGTGTCATTTGATTTATTTTCCATTTTGATAATTTCTTGTTTACTGTTGTAGGTGTGGCCGAAGGTGTTCTCAAGACCAATGTTTTCTTTTGGTCTAGATGTTTCATCTTAGTGCCCAGGTGAATTTTCTTTGTGGTCCCATTCACATGTTCCTGAATTTTGGTATTTGTTTCCTCTATTATCCGAAACTGGCTAACAATTTCAACTTGTCTTTAGGAGTGTTGTTGACACCTTGGTTCCGCAATCTATTTTAGGTGAAAATTGATTTCTTAGATTTTATTTCCCTTGCATCCATATTCACATATACATTCAAATATTTAGGGTTCTTCTTACCCATAAAAATTCTTATTTAGGTAGCATGGTTTTGGGTTGTAATTACAGGCAAGAAAACTAGTGGAATTCTATTTGGGCGTTATCGGAGGGAATTGTGTGCTCTTCTTTTAAAATTTAATTATTTGTTCCCAGGTTCATGGTATATTGGCTTCAAAATTCCCCATTCCTAGGGGTTTTGTCCTTGAAAATATCATTTTTTCATCTCTTTTCCACTATAAAGGTCACACACCTAGAAAGGAACAACTACATGCTGGTCGGGGTGAATGTCTATCTCTAGTATACATCATTTAACAAGGGATATCTGTGATGGCCCTCAAGCCTTTCATTTGTATGGTTGTGCTTTAGTTTAGTCAATTTACCTCTGCTTGGGTTGGAAATATTGACGCATGCTAGCATATTTTTCATATTTGGTTTTTTCCTCTGTATGAGTGAACTGAATTATTAAATTAACTTTCATGGAATGGTGACTATATTAGATTATTTAGAATCTCTCTATAATGTCTTTCGTTTCCTTATTCGTTCATGCCTGGTTGTATTTTCCCTTAGGCTCATTGGTTGACTTTAGTGGAATATCATGGTGTTGATTAAATGCAATCTTGGCTTAGGTTTCTTCAATTTAACCCATTATTAAGAGTATTGAACTCTGACTGAATTGGAAATATGATTATAGAGAACTATTAATTGTTAATTTACATTCTCTTTTTTTTTCCTTTAGTGAAATGTGCATGGAATGGTTTCAAGAATGGGTTAACTATTTATGGATTCCATAGTGTTCAACATGTTAATTTTCTCTAAAGCTCTATAGAGGTTATGTTTTTAGGAAAAGACAATATGTATCTTGTTTTATGATGATTAGGCCTCATGAAAGGAAAATATATCATAATAATAGTTCATTTTCAATGAATCGACTAGGAGTCACTTGATTCAATAGGGTGTATTTAGACTCGTCATGTAATCCATGATAGTGACCAACTAATTCCTTTAAATTGGTTTTCTTTCTAGAGTTGTATTTTATTTAAGTGTTATCTATTTGAACCACATGTGTCCTTTCTTGTTCTTTTCTCCTATCCCGGTGTGTACTCATCTATAGGAGTTTCAAGTACTTTCGCCATCTACATGCATTGTTTCTTACAAGTTGTACATATTATGCTTCACATATTTTTTGTCTACGCCATGCATCTATAGTAGCAAATATGAGCTTACCGGAAGATACTCAATATGTGCATGCAGCCTATGCTTGTTAGTTGTTCCCTAAGGATGTATGTTTCCACTCATCTATCTTTTATTTACTGTGTTTTACACTACCTCATGCACCAAATAAATTATTCTAGTGAGATACATTTTTTCTTTCTCGAGATAGTTTTAAATATTTCATTCAACTAGCATGCCATGCATTTACTCGGTTATTCACTGCACTATAAATATTTGTATCAGGCATGCATGAGATTAAGAACATTCACTTGCATATTTGTTTCAATAACACTACTTGTATCAGTCATGCATGAAAATTAAGAACATTTGCTATCATATTCATTGCAACATAACTACTTCTATCATGCATACATGAAACTAAAGATTAATTCGAAATGCAAGTTCCAACTATATAGCCATCATACTATATGTGACCATCCATATATCAAGAAATTCCACAATCATTTTAACAATAATTCTACATTATATTCTTAGCATAAAGTATTCAGTCTATACATTCTATAACCAATATATAAACACAAACGATCATAACATAATTCACGCATTTACTTCTACCACAACTACATAATTATGAATGTTATTAATATTATCAATGAGTATAGGATCCTCTGACCAATACTCTAACATTGGAAATATATGGCTTGCAGCACTGAACCACCCAACGTTGAATCACCTCTGGTTCTCCCCAAGACATGATAACTATCCAGGCCTTAGAAATCTCTATTGAGACTTGATAATGTTTATTTAACATTATCTTGCTCACATATTATTCCTTGGTAGCATCATGGCTTCTGTGACTTTGTGTCCCCTTAGCCTAGCCTTTTCAGTTGTTTTTCCTAAAAGCAAAAGAATGCTTTTCTCCTTGCAACATTTTTATCCTCGATCTCTATCTCCCACCGAGATATAGCATATATCCATATATTTTAAGTTTAGGAAAATTGATGTGACTCTGATTCTTCTTAGATTCTGGCAAGTCTCATCTACTCTGGTGTCAACCATCATGATTTCCAGAAATAAAACCAACAAATTTACTTACTAATTTAAAAATTATTTTCCAGACATAATCAGTTTGTCCTCGTCGTAGTAAAATCAATCATAATAGTAACCATAAAAAACTAATTATTTTAATTACAATGGGCTTGTTACCCCCCCCCCCCCACCCCTTAAATTGAACATCGTCCTTGATGTTCATTATTCCTTTGAAAATAATCCTCGATAGGATGCTTTCATGACATATTATTTTTTCCAAGTTGCATCCTGAGGCGTAAATTTTCACCACTGCACTTTAACCTAAGCAATTACCCGATTCCGCAGTATGGTTTCAATCCAATCCAAAATGCAAAGTGGTTAGGGCAAGAGGTCTCCTTCGAGCTCCACCTGTAATATATGCCAACAAATTATATGAGAGATGGAATGCACATATATCTTTAATAATGACACATGAAATACATTATGTACTTTAACATGAGCAAGCAAATCTAGTTGGTATGATATTAGACCTATTCATTCTAGAACTTCAAACAACCCACAAACCTGTGGTCCTAGTTTGGCACAATTACTAGTGATGAGCGTTCTCTTGTGAGGTTTGACACTTAGATACACATGCTACCCAATCCAAAAATATTTAGGAACCCTCTATTTATATGCATACAACTTTTGACGGTCTTGAGTGATTTTAATGTTCTGTTGAATTCTCCACACAGTCTCCTCCATTTCAAGCAAGACATCTAGTCCAAGGACCAATCTTTCTTCTAGTGGACTCGAACTGAGTGGGGTATGTAATCTTCTACCATAAATAGCTTCAAAGGGTAGCATTTTAATTGATTCCTGATAAATATTTTTGTAGGCGAACTCAGCTAGATGTAGAAAGTCTTCCCATTTTCTGGGTCTATCCATTACCTACAGTTGAAGCAAATCATCCAAAATCTAATTTTTTCTTTTAGTTTTCCCATGTTGCTAAGGATGGTAGGTAGTACTCAAGTTCAGTTTAGTGCCTCAATTTTTGAAAAATGTTTTCTAGAAATTTGAATTAAATTTTGCCTCCCTATATGATATTATCATGTTTGCAATTTGTACAGTACCAATAGTATATTGCATGCGAATAAACTGTGTTTCCTTAGTCAGTGCATCTACTACTACCATAATAGAAATGTGTTGGTACCTGTCCCTTGGCAATATGGTTATGAGGTCCATGGAAATCACTTCCCATTTCCATTTCGGAATGGGTAATGGATTTAATGGGCCAACAAAATGTTGATGTTCTACTTTCACCTACTAACATTGCGCACATTTTTCTAAGTAGTTAGCTAGTTCTTTTTTCATTCTGGGCCAGACAAACTATTTTCAAAGAGCAGTTATAATTTTATGGTATCCGTGGTCTCCAACATATGGTTTCATATGCTTCTCATCTAAAATAATTTGTTTTAGTGTAGTCATACTGGGAATGACCCATGTGTTTGGGTAGGTGATCAATCCTTAAGAATTTATATAATACTCGAATTCCCCCACCTACTGTATTTTATTTTGTAACCCTTGATATTGTAGATGTTGTTTCCCTACCAGCCTTACCTATTCCTTTAAATCCATCCTTACACTTGTTCTTGTATATGCAATTGAGGCATGAGCATGCCAACTTAAGGCATCAACAATTTTGTTCTCCTTCCCCTTAATATTGTTGATTTTGAAATCAAATTTGTTAAGGAAGGAAAACCATCAAGAACGTATTGCATTCAGGTTTGGTTGACTAAAAAAGTATTTAAGAGTGATGTGGTCGGTCACCAAAATCAACTTCTTTCCCAACGAATAATGCCTCGACATTGTTAAGGCATGAATTACCCTAGCCAATTCTAAGTCATAAACAACATAATTTTTCTCATGTTTCTTCAATTTATGGGTCTCAAATGCTACAACAACATTCTCCTGTAGAAGAGCCCCACCCAAACCATCTAAACATGCATATGTGTGTACCATAAACTCCTTATCCAGATCTATTATACATAGGACACAAGAAGTTGTTAGAATTTCCTTCAATTTATTGAATCTCTCTTGGGATTTTTCATCCACGCAAGCTTCACTCCCTTTTTATACAATGAGATGATGGGTAGGCCATCTTAGAAAATTCCTTCACAAATTTTTCATACTACCTAACAATTCCCATAAATGAATGAACTACAGATACATCTTTTTGTAATAGCCACTCTAGAATGCTTTAACGTTCTTCAGATCAAGTCTCAACCCCTCCTTAACAATGACATGTCCTAGGTATTGTATCCTAGGTTTACAAAATTCACACTTACTACCTTTTGTGTATAGTTTGTGATCGCTTAATGTCTACAACACAAACCCTAATTGTTCTTGATGTTCTTCCTTGTTTTTATAATACACAAGGATGTCGGCAGTGAAGACATAACACAAATCAATTTAGATACTTGTGAAGTATGTTGTTCATAAGGCACATGAAGGTTGTAGGTGCATTGGTTAGGCCGAACTCATAATGCCCATATTGTGTTCAAAATTTTTTTTTATAAACATCCTCCTCCTTAATATGGAATTGATGATAGACCATTCTCAAGTCAATATTTGATAAGATAGTTGCACCTTTCAATTGATCAAATGAATCATCTATTGTTGGTAGGGGATATATGTTTTTAACTGTTAATTTTTTTAGTTTCAGGTAATCAATACACATTATGTATGTACCATTCTTCTTTTTTACAAACAATACTGGAGCCCCCTAGTGAGAAATGATGGGTCTCATATATCCCTTATGTGGCAATTCTTGCAACTGCACGTTTAGCTCCAATAATTCAGAGGTACTCATATGATATGGAGCTCTAGACATGGGAACAACTCCAGGTAGTAAATTTATAGTAAAATATATATGTTGAGATGGGGTAATCCAAGAATATCTTACAGAAAAGCAACTAGGAACTCCTTAATGATCGATATGGTCTAAAAAATTTCCTTTTCAGCTAGTAGTAGTATGGTTTCTATCTGTGCCAAGTATAATTGACAACCTTTCCCAACACTTTCTTTTTAGTTGTAATGCTTAAATCTTCTAGACTGATATCATATTTTTTTTCCTCTAATTATTTTAGAGACTCTATCCACACTAACGCAAGACACTATTTTTTCTAAATAGTTTATAACATCGCATTTCTATTCTAACCAGTCCATAGCAATCAACAAATCATACGACCTAAACAAAAGAAGGTTCAAATATACCATTAAGGAATACCCATTAAATTCAACTAGACATTGTTTCACGTGTCTGGTCACTCTCCACATGGTTCCTATTTTGAGCTGAACGATCCATGAATTTATGAAATTTTCCATTTTCTAATTACATTTTTCTACAATTTGGGGGCTAATATAAATTAGACTAGCCCCCGAAACTATCAAAATAGACACATGTTGGTTTAATATGTTACTTTCAATTTCCAACAGGGTAGCCTGATGTTTAATTTTTTGATTCTCCTAGGTTAACCTGATCCTTGGTATAATCCTCACAACATCATAGATAGTGTTTGCCTCACAAACTACTTGGATGTTCTGGATGGACCGTGGATTATACGGACAGTCCCTCAGCATATGCAACTCTCCGCATGCCCATAATTTTAATGGTTCTTTGGTAGTACCACTTTTTTGTTGTTCTATTATATGACTTTTGAATCAATACAAGATTCGGCTAGTATGGGTACCTATCCTTTGATCCCCTTCTTCTCTTGGAGATCTCTATCAAAATTCATCAAGTATAGTGGTTTTTTTTTTTTATGCCCCCACCAACTTTGCGCCTTCTTCAATCTTCCATATCTTGCCATATCCATTCTTAATTTTTAATTGCTAATAGCATAACCTAGCCTTCGTGACCACCTCATCCATGGTCCTTGGGTTATCAAACTCAATTCTCTCCTTATAAGAGATTGGCAAAAAATTTAGAAACCATTGGATTTTGGTTTTTTCCTCCTTCAAATAGGGCATGTATCTCAATAAGTTAGTGAGTTTATTTACAAATTCATCCATGTTAATTTTCCATGACTTCAACCCATGAAACTCTTTAGCCTAGTCATCATAATGTTGTTTAGTCAGATAGTGTGACTTGAATTGCTTCTGAAATTCTTCCCACGAAATTGTCTTTTTACTAAAATTTGAACACTCTTCCTCTCCTACCACCACATTGTAGCCTTACCCTATAATTGATAAATTTCCAACCATGATTTTAGGTTACTTTTATATTCATAAACCTGAAAGTACTTAATCATGTTCAATAACCATTATTTTTCATCCTCCTCTTTCTCCCCATCAAACATTAGTGGTTTGATCTTCCTAAATTCACCTTGTAACTCTGCTTTTATTCATTTCTTATGTACTTTTGGTGACGCAGGATGAGCATCCCCTCCAATTCCCATCTTTTCAAGCTCTATCTTCTTCATGCCTTCAATGTTCGCGCTCTTGCGGCTAGACTTCTCAGTCGAGTCTCTGATTAATTTTTCCTTCTCTTCACTAGCTTCCAAAAGCCTCTCATTACTATTACAGAGTTGTGCCACTTCGAGATGTATGGTCTTTACCATATCCAACAACTCTAAGGATAAGGTGGAACTACCTTATTAACCCAGTTTCACATAAATTTCTTCTCTCCCTGTGCTAGTGGGCAGCATTTCTTCGATCCTTGCTCAAAATTTCAATTTCCTACAAAACAACTCAAAACACATAAGAACAACCATCCATCTAGTTTATTTTTTTGTGAACACAACAACTAACATTGATGCTCCTATTCAGGCTCCAAATTAGAGCTCTGCTCTGATAACATTTCTAACGAACGTCTAATCATACCCCAAATTTTGTTTTCTTTCTTTTCCCGCTAAATTACAATGTCAAATGTATGCATGGTAAAGGGTTATTACAAGTGACTATTGTAATGATACAAGTTAATGTATAACAACAAAAGTTAGAGTCCATTCTTTTCCCTCTTTGATTATGAGTATACCTACACACTACATATCCTAAAGTTTTCGAAACCTTTCTATTGTTACTATTCATAGACCCTATGATTTTTTCCTAACTACCCACCCTTCTCATTTGAGTCGTTGGTGACAACCTTGGCCATTAATGCTCTACCCATAACGGGTTACACATTTACATGTGGGGTATTCACTCTAGAGGCAAACCTGTTTCTTTTCTTTTGGATGAGTTGGCACCTTGTGTGTTCTCCCTCTCACCAGATGTCTCACACGTTTCTAACTACCTCCAGTACCTAACCCTCTTGCCAACTACTTATTTATCACCTCTAGCCAATAGAATACTAAATGAACATCTATGCCCATGTGAACCTAGTACGCTAGCACAAATATTAAGATTTATTTTTTCAATGGCTTATCAAGGACTGAAATTCATGTGGTTCATATCTACGACTCTGATCGTTTGGGTCTAACCCTTACCATCCTTGGCTACCTATTTTCATGCATCCACTTCATTCTTTGTTCCCTTTTTGGGTTTGAAAGAGAAGTTTCTCTTTCTTTTATTTTTCATGCTCAATTCATAACCTAAAATTACTTCAACCTTCTTAAGACTAGTTTGCTTGCCGCCACCGAAAGAGCTTAGTTCAACTCTACTACCTAAACATAAACCGATGACCTTTTTAGCATTGGCAAACTCCATCATGTTAGTGCACGTCATTCATGTCAATCACTGATGACCAAATGTACTTCTTCATAGTTATTTTTAGGGTTTCAGATCAAATTTCTAATGTTGAAAGTTTTTCAATAAAAAAATTGATCACCGGTTAGGAAGGCTAGTCTCTACTATTAATTTCAGTCGCATAGTCAAAGGGCACTATTTGTTCAAGTGAAATCATTATTAGTAGAGTCCCATAATCATTTTGTTCGCAATCCACCTAGTAAACCTATGTTAGGTCACCACTAGGTCACTAGATGTAATTCCTGAAAATTGGTCTTTACCATTGAATTTCATGTTATGAGGAATAACAAATATTAGTTTGGTAACTATCGTTTAAAGGTCATGTTTTTTATTTTATTCTCTCAAATGAAATACCATCATAAGATCCTAAAACTAAAGTGTCATGTCCACGTATAACTGTCATGGTGGGTCCATTATCATTTTGCAAAGGGAAAATCAATTTTCTCCACTTATAAAGGGCCATCACTCACTCTCATCCACTCCCCATTTGCCCATTTCACTTTCCAACACTCCATCTTATCCAATCAAGGTGATTCTGTCATACCAAGAGACTTTGTTGCATCCATAACTCGATTTCACAAACTGTGTTATGCAAATAAGTTTGTTTTTGCTACACATATACGAGGCAGCTAGTCCATCATCTCTACAAAGTTGTGAGACCCTTGCAATAGTTTCATCCATCATGGTAACATTGTTATACTACTAAGAGGGGTTGGGTCAAATTGCTACTAAAACTAATACCCATTTTCTTCTACACCATAATTTATCCTAAGTACACCCTCCTAAACATCCTCCACCAAACCCACTCCCAAAACACATCAATTTCGCCCGACCCTAGACATATTGCATCATCTAAACTACAAGACTATGTTTTCCTTGTCTGGAAACCTTCCACTCACCCAAATCCTGTAATTCCACTTTCCCTAGCTTCCTAAGCTCCCTCACTATCCCCACAAAATTTCTTGGAATTTTTTCATATCCATTTCTCGCTCATTTCCCTAAACTTCCTCACAGCTGTTGAAAATCCCTTGTTTTCCCACAGTCAAACCCTAGTTTTTATCCTAAGAGCTAAGTGTTGGCATGGAATGTGAAACCTCTGAACAATCAAAGCATGGGGGAGGACATGTCATTATACATGAACCTACATCAAACCATGATGTCTTATCATCTCCTTTTATCAAGAAATAATTTGAAGATGCAGGTTACCTTAAACTTTGTTAGAAAGTTGAAGAATTGAAGTATCATGACCAATTGACTAGTGCTTTTGGCATCAATCTTAAAAACGAGAAAGTGACCATAGCAGGAGTTCAATTAACTGTTTCAAGACAACTTATCCTTGTAGCTACAGGGATTCCAAACACTAGAGAAATATGGTTCAAAAAAGAAGACCTCGACCTTCAAGGTTACAAGATGTTCATAAAGGCGCAATACAAGGTAGCTCCAACATATACTTTTCCATTCAGGAATTTGTTGGAAAGGTATACATTTCTAATGAAAATTATCATGAAGTATGTCACATATGAAGGCAGGTATTCAAGGATATATAAGTATCACATTAAACTTTTGATGAATGTCACCAGTGTACAACAAAACAATTTGTCCTATTACTTATAGGAAATTCTAGATAAATGAAAGAAAATGTAAAAGAGCAAGGGAAGAATCACTATACTAGTTTGCTTCATCATGGCTTAGTTAAAGTGGTAATTTTTCATCAATTTGCACAGAAAAATCTGTCTTGGGAGCATTTTTCAATTTCATTTTTTCCTCAATCTTCTTCAACTAGGTCTAGTGATGAAAAAACACCTTCAAGCTCACCAATGGAGCTGGATGTTGCTTCTTCAAGCAAACAAACTAAGAGGAAGGACAAGGCAAAAGTTTCTCAAACGTATTCCAAAGGTGATAGGATTTCTCTTTCTCAAGGGATTGTTGAAAGGGCCAAGCCTAGAGTAGTTAAACAAACAATTTTCTCACAGCATGAGGAGTCCTCTCATCTGGGTACAAATGTGTCAGCTATGGAGAAAGGATATGAGGGAAGAATTAAAGATCAGATCTTAAGGGATGAGGAGTCTGAGATCAAGAGATTGGAAGGAAAATTGGTAAAGGAAAATGCTCAAATATCACGCCCTCAATAAGAGAATATTCAATTGAAAGTGAACAAAATGATTCACGATAAACCAGCAGCTATTTCAAAGAAGGAAGATGCAAAGGGAAAATCAGTGGTGGAAATGAAATTGTCAAAAGGCAAATGAAAGGAAAGTACATAAGGGAGACCAAGAACTAGAGCATCTAAGAGAGCCCTTGAGCTACAAAGAGAGATTTCTCCACCAATATAATAGATTATGGTAGACGACCTAATCACTAGATAAATCAATGAAGATAGATTTTATTGGCTTGATAAGGTAAATGTACGCCTAGAGAGGCTCCTCAAGAAGGAAAACAAGGAAAATAATTCATAGAGGCATATGGCTATGCAATACTACACAAGAAATAAAGCATCTCAAGTCGAAATCAAGAATTTAAAGAGCAAACTCAAGGAAAACCTAACTGATCAAAAGGACAAATAGAATCTTGATTAAGTTGTTGAGGCCTCGCTCATAGCATATGATATCATATCATAACTTCAGTCCACAATTTTGAGAAGTTTTTGAGAATTTTTTGACATTTTCAAAATTTTGGTGATCTTTTAGTATTTTAATAACACAGGGAAAGTTATAAGTGCAACACCTTGGAGCTATGATTTCAACTTAGAGCTCCAAGTACTAAGAAATTTATATCCTTTGATAGATACTTCCCAAAGGATCTCATATATACACTTTTTGAATCATGTCAACAAACTGGTTAGAAGAAAAAGCCAAAAGAGTGATGAAAAATCCACTTTCTCCCATTATTCTGAAGTAGGTGATGTGCTTATAGTCACCTCAGGATAATAAATTTTTGAAGGTGTACCTAAGGGTCGTTTCCAAAATTTCAAGTTATTCTCGAACCTAGATAGAAAATTCTAGTTGACAGTTCTCTCACTTTCTAAATTTGACTTCTAGAAGGCTTCCAAAATCTGCTTTCAAGATGGCACTATGCTTATAACAAAATGCGCTATGCTTATAGCCAAATGCACTACACTTATACCTGTAACTGTTTTTTTCACTTCATTTTCACCAGATCTTGGTTTTATGATGTAATTTTGATATTTTAAAGACTTTATGATGTAATTATTGAATAGATTAGCATGATAGGTTGTTTTTGTGCTTAATTAAGCCTGATAAATCTAGCAAAACTCAAATCAAAGTCTAAAAGAAGAGTTTGTGTTTGACCTTCTTACACTCCCTTGCTAGTTGAGAGATTCTTGGGAAATGTTCCACCACTCAGGGATTAGACCCCTAAACGTGGGGAAATGGTTGCTTTGAGACTATATGTATGATTTTCCATTCAGTGAGAAGGGTTGCATTTTTGTGGAGAGACTTGTACCTTATGTTTCCATACAGCTAATCAAGGAGCAATTGCAGCTATTTCTAAGGAATAGTTGTTCACTGAGTCTGTGGTGTTATTTTACTTTCATATCCATTTCTTATTTATGAAATCATCTCTCTTTACATGCTTTGATTTCTTCTTATGGTTTTCCTTAAAGTCATAGAGGAAAAATTCTTAGATTCAAAGCTCTATTTATGTGGAAAATCATGTTTGTGTTTCTCTTCTTCTAAGATTAATGAATTCATGCTAAGACGTGCTCACTATGATTTCTTAGACTCTCGAACCTATACTACATTAACTAAATCTTCAGTTCACCACAAAAAATTGTTATCTAGCTCCTATTTATCACTATTACTACACACTTGATACCTTGACCTAATAACTTGCTCTCATTCCCTAGTCCAGCAAACCTAAAAAACCCTAAATTTTTTAATACTAAAAAATGACTTATACATCTAGCCTAAAATCCATGTCTTTTCCCATTATTCATTGATAAATCCTCAGAGAGATCCCTCTCTATATCAGTAGGGCTATCTACTAAACTGAAAGTGGTTTGAAGTTACCTCTTTTGATCTCCTCCTCAGCCTGGGGCATTGTAGAGCCTAACAAATCACACCTTTGTTTTTCGAATGAGGGTTTGAGAAAAAATAGGGTTATGAAAATGTTTGGGTATCTACCTTTTCCACCATGCAACCATATTCAAGTAATTAAACTAATTCTAATATTTACGTCGGTTTTCCACCATGCCCTTAGTAGTTTCTAGGTTTGATAAGGTGTCATTTGATTTATTTCCCATTTTGAAAGTTTCTTATTTACTAGTGTAGGTGTGACCCAAGGCGTTGTCAAGACCAGTGTTTTCTTAGAGCCTAGATGTTTCCTCTCAGCACCTAGATGTTGGCCCGATTTACATGTTCCCGGATTCTCGTATTTGTTTCCTCTGCTATCCAAACCCAACTAACGATTTTGTCTTGTCTCCAGGAGGGATGTTAATTCCTTGGTTCCACAAGTTACCTCAGGTAAAAATTGATTGCTTATATTTTGTTTCCCTTGCACCCCTATTCACATATTCATTCAAATATTCAGGGCTCTTCTTACCCATAACAACTCCGCTTCAAGTAACAGGGTTTTGGGTTGCATTATAGGTAAGTGCACTTGTGGAATTCTATTTGGACGCTCTTAGAGGGAGTTGAGCACTATTATTTTAGCATTTAATTTTTTGTTCCAAGGTTGGTGGTCTCTTGAATTTAAACTTAACAATTCCCCAAGGTTTGCTGCTTGGGAATATCATTCCTTTCATGTCTTTTTCGTTGGAAAATTCCCCCACCTAGAAAGGCACAACTACATGCCAACCTTGACGAATATTTATCTCTGTTCTGCATCATTTCATAAGGAATATCTATGATGGTCCTCGAGCCTCTTATTTCAATGGTTGTGATTCAATTTACTCAATTAAACTTTCCTTGGGTCGAAAAGCTTGAGGCATGCTAGCATATTGTCTGTATTTGGTTTGTTCTTCTATATGCGAGAAACAAATTATTAAATTAGCATTCATGGAATGGTGAATATCTTTGATTATTTGGAATCTATGTATAATGTATTTCATTTCCTTCTTCCTTTGTACTTAGTTGTTTTTGTCCTTAGGCTCATGGGTTGACTTTAGTGGAATATCACGGTGTTTATTAAATGCAATCTTGGCTGGGGT
The DNA here is from genome assembly GCA_000404065.3 of Pinus taeda. Classification (NCBI taxonomy): domain Eukaryota; kingdom Viridiplantae; phylum Streptophyta; class Pinopsida; order Pinales; family Pinaceae; genus Pinus; species Pinus taeda. Next base: position 122,464 of record APFE030369191.1, read on the forward strand.
TTCATCAATTTGACCTGTTATTAAGAGTATCGAACTCTAACCCAATTGGAAATATCTATATACAAAACTATGAACTGTTAATTTACTTTCTCCTTTTTTAACTGTAGTGAAATGCACATAGAGCTGTTTCAAGAATGGGTTAACTATCCATGGATTTGGTAATAGTCAGCATGTTAATTTTCTCTGAAGTTCTACATATTTTACGTCTTCATGGAAACATAATTTGTATCTTCTTTTATTATGATTATGCCTTATGAAAGGAAAATAGATCATAATAATAGTCTATTTTAAATGAATTGACTAGGAGTCACTTGATTTAGTAGGTTCTTCTTAGATTGGTCATGTAATCCATGATAGCGGCGAACTAATCCCTTTAAATTGATTTTATTTCTACATTTGTATTTTATTTAAGTGTTATTTATCATAATCACATGGGTTATTTGTTGTTCTTTTCTCCTATCCCAGTGTATACCCACCTATAGGAGTTTAAAGTACTTTCACCATCTAAATGAATTTTTTCTTACAAATTGTACATTATTCCTCACCCATTTCATCTCTACTCCATGCATCTATAGTAGCAAATATGATCTCACCAGAAGATACTCAATATGTGCATGAAACTTATGCTTGTTATTTTTTCCCTAAGGATGTATGTTGCCACTCATCTGTCTTTTATTTAGTGCAGTTTACATTGCCTCATGCACCAACTAAATTATTCTAGTGAGGTACATGTTTTCTTTTTGTAGATAGCATTAAATATTTCATCCAACTAGTATGCGATGCATTTACTCATCTATTCACTACAATATAACTAATTGTATCAGGCATGCATGAGATTAAGAACATTCACTTGCGTATTCATTTTAGTACCACTACCTGTATCAGAGATGCATTAAAATTAAGAACATTCACTAGCATATTCACTTAACCATAACTACTTTCATTGTGCATGCATGCAATTAAGGATTAACCAAAAACACAAGTTCGAACTATACAACCAACCTATTGTACGTTACCATTCATATATCAAGACGTTCTATAATTGTTTCAACAATAATTTACACTATATTCTCAACATATAGTATTCAGATTATACTTTCTATAACCAAAATATAGACACAAACCATCATAACATAATTCATGCATTTACTTCTACCACAATTACAAAATTATGAATAATATTAAGATTATCACTGAGTACAAGATCCTAGAACCAGTCCTAAAATGCCAGAAATCTATGGCTTGTAGCGCTGAACCACCCAACCTTGAATCACCTTTAATTCCCCCTGAGCTATGATAACTTTCCAGGCATTAGTAACCTCTATAGAGCCTTCATAATGTGTATTTAACAGTATCTTGCTCACATATTTTTCCTTGGGAGCATCCTGCCTTCTCTGAATCTGTTTCCCCTTATCATATGCTTTTCATTTATTTTTCCTAAAAGCAAAAGGCTTCTTTTCTCTTTGCAACACTTTTATCCTCAGTCTTTATCTCCCACTGATATATAATATATATCCATATATTTTAAATTTAGGAAAATCAATGCGAATCTGATTCTTCTCATATTTTGGCAAGTCTCTATCTTCTTTGGTGTCAGGCATCATGATTTCTACAAACAAAACCAACTTTATTAATTAATTTAAAAATTATTTCCAAACATAATCAGTTTCTCCCCATCCTATAAAATCACTAGTAATAGTAACGATAAAAAAACTAATTGTTTTAATTAAAATGAGGGTGTTACATTATGTGAATTACATCTTATCATGTCATTTGGAGTTTGCATGTACAAATAATGCTATTGAATACAAATATCTTGTTCTTGGGTTAAGGAGATCCATCAACATAAAGGTAGAGTCGCTCAATGTAATTGGCTACTTAAAAGTGGTTTCTCGACAAGTACAAAACACTATCCACTGTGTTTCACCAAATCTTAAAAACTACCAACAAGAGGTATTGAAATTTATTAGTTATTTCAAATATTTCAATATAATCTATGTTTCTAGAATTAGAAATGTTGTAGTAGATGCATTAACTAATGCAACCACTAGAATTTTTCCTTTAGAACATGGTTTTTCTATAAAGGTTATATATAAACCATATGTTCCAATTAATGTCACTATTTGTTGTGTTTTCAATGAACATGAACATATACTACATTTTATGACTAATCTAGACATATTTAAAGATGCCTCCCTTGAGTACGATGAGCATGACAAGGATTTGTCATAAGCATTTGACACATTGAAAGGAAACACTATGCCTAAAGTTGTAGTGTACTTGGAAAAATTTCATGACCTGTAAAACCGGTTTAGAAGACCAATTAACACTAAGACTCAGATCTCAAAGTTTTCATCTGAACAAGTCAACTTCGAAATTCAAGAATGTCCAAAGTATGTAAGCCTTGATAATTTTTGTAATACATAAGAATGAAAATACTTTATTCACATGTTAAAATATTAATGCGATGTGTGTTCATCGACATACGATGATATTAAGACACATGATACTCATATCATCCAACATTTCATTTTGATTAAAAAAGGGGTGAAACCATTTTAGCAAAAGCTAAGGAAATCTTTTTCAATATTGGAACCCCTAATTCAAAAGGATGTAAGGAATTTGTTTGATTCTCGGATCCTTTGAAGGTCAAACATTCTACATGGGTTTAGAATTGGTCCTTGTAAGAAATAAGTTTGGTGAGATAAGGCTAAGTGTCGTCTTTCGCAATCTCAATGACACATTAGATAAAGACACCTATCTGGTGCCACCCATGGAATAGTTCCTTGAAAAAGTATTTCAGTCTCAAAATGTTCTCCCTGCTAGATGGTTTTCTGTCTATAATCAAGTACTAATGGTGGAAACAGACCATATTAAAATCACCTTTAGAACCAAGTGTGGATAATTTTCCTCTAAGCGTATGACATCAAGGCTAAATGATAGTGATACTTCTTAAAGAATGACATACGTCGCTTTCTTGGTCCTGATTGGTCACGGTGTAGTTGTTTGTTTAGATGATATGATTGTGTTCTCCAAAAGAATATTAAATCACGTACATCAAATAAGAAAATTATCTGAGCGTTGTCATAAATATGAAATTTCTCTCAATCCCTAGAAAAGAACCTTTAGTGTGTTAGAAGGCACTCTCTTAGGACACACCATTACAAAGATTAGAATTAATGTTGATCCTAAATGGTTCAAAGCTATAACTCATATTGTGTTCCCATAAACAATAAGTATATGTAATGTTTCTTAGGGAATATTAATTTACTACGAAATATCATCTATGATTATGCTCAAATAGTTAAAGTGATATTGGGGATGATTAAGAAATATGTGACTTATAAATCGGCAAAAGGAAAAATGATTCTTTTGCTCAGATTAACAATGTTATTTCTGATGCGCCCACATTATCTAGTCTCGATTATGGAAAATATTTCTAGCTTTGCACATTTTCTTAAGATTCATCTATTTGGGTCATACTAACTCAAAAGGATGTTGGAGGAAATGAACTACATATTTCTTTCATGAATGCTCTCTCATAGAGCCTAGAGCTTAATTATCCTGCCATCGATACATAACCTTATGTTGGGCATAAGGCCTTAAAATATTTCAGGCTCTATCTCCTTAAAGCTCACATGATAATATGTGCCTCATCTAGTGGTGAGAACACTCGTTTTGTAGCAGGAGATAGGTGAAAAGAGAGAAAATTGGATGACTTTTTTACAATAATATGATGTATAATTATGCCAATTGATATCAAATATGGTGATAGCATCTATCAGCTCACAACATAAGTTATACGTTCTCTAGAAAAATATTTTTCTCGTTTGGCGTTGGAAAGAGAAATGTACAATGTTGAACAGGTTCCCAGAAAAAACCAATAGTGCCATGGTATTTAGACATATGAAAATTCTTACAGCATGACACATTTCCAACACATTTATTGAAAAACAAAAAGAGTGAAATATTCCTTAAATCTTTATCCTACTAGCTCGTTTCTGGAGTGCTTCTCCAGAAAGCACCATGAATGCGTCTTATTAAGGTGCCTTGAGCCTCAAGACACAGAAAATGTACTAAGAGATCTGCACGATGGACCAATAGGTGGTTACTATGCGGGTGATACAATTTCTGATAAGGTAATGAGGGTTGGTTATTATTGGCCCACCTTATTCAAATATCCTCACACTTATGCTCTCAAGTTCTAAACTTGTTAGAGATGCATTGGTCAAGATTTGAAGTCATATTCCCCACTACTACCAGTAGTAGTTGAGGATCCTTTCCAATAGTGGGGAAAATATGTTATTGGAGAAATTTTCCCACATTCATCAAAGAAACACTGATACATTTTAGTTGTGTCAAATTATTTTACTCGATGGACGTGAGTAGTCCCTTTAAGACAAGCCGATGACTAGGAGGTTATCCAATTCTTGGAACATCACATTATATCTAGGTTGGGCATTCCAATGTCTCTTGTCTTTGATAATGCAACTTATTTTCCTTCACTAAAACTTTATGAATTCATAGTAGAAATGGTACTATATTAAAGCATGCATCTAACTATTACTTATATGCAAATGGTTTAGTTAAATGAAGAAACAAAAATATCATTTAGATAATCAAGAAAACCATTTTCTCTAAGCAAAGGAACTAACACAATGCTTTAATAAATGCATTATGGGTTGACAGTGTAACTCCTAAGCCTTCCCTTGAAAGCTCACCTTACCTTCTGGTTTACAACAATGAAGTTATCTTTCCTGCAAACCTGTATCTTTAAACCTTGGAACTCTCCCAAGAGTTGCAAGGTAGACCTTACCAACTAGTTCAAATCAAGATAGATACATTTCTCAAACTTTTAGAAGAAAAAATCAAAGCCAAAGAAATTTTTGTCATCCATCACAATTGTATTGAGTGTTGGTTTGACGAGAAATCTGCAGGGACAAAGAGTTTCAATGTGGGTGATATATTATTGAAATGGGACAAATCATACTAAGAGAAAGGAAGACACACAAAGTCCGAAGCTCTATTGGTTGCCACTTTCACCATTGATGAAAAGCTTTTTCATAACACTTTCAAGATGAAATCATTAAAGAGGAGGATTGACCCCCTTCCCGTAAATGATCGAGATTTGAAATGTTATTTTCAATAGTAGCTCATAGTTATCTTTCCTATATAATCCTTCCATTTGTTCTTTATCATCTATGTTAATATTATGTGTGTTGTGTTAAATCATGTTTTTTATTATTGTGTGTTTTGGTCATTTACATAAATAAGAGCTTGTGTGAAAGAGTGAACGGCTTAGAAATGATTTATGGTTTATCGGAGAAGAGATGTGACAACCACAGTGCTTGCATATATGTTAGTTCCCATTAACTATTTTTGGAATGCTCTAGGTTAAGCTAAACCCAAATGGAAAATGTGATGCATCCAAAAGGAAAACCTTGATGGAACCTATTAATTTTTCATTTTTTCTAGTATGAAAAATCCTCAACTTGTTGTGAAATCTACTTAGTGTTTTCTTTCTTATCCAATCTAGTAAAGAAAGGACAAGGAGAAAATATAAAGTGAGTAAACCAATATCAAAGTTTATAGCAATACTTCTTTGAAGGGGAAGCCTCATCTTCTCTCAATAAGTTGGGATCCCTGTTCTTCCCATTGAAAATAGTAAGTGTCGAAGCATAACCCAGTAAATAAATAAATAGATAAAGGGTGAAAGAAGAGAAAGACTTCCTGTGTAGGGAGGTAAAGCAAGTGACTTCACCTAGGTGTTGTCCAGGTCTACTGGCAATCTTTGTGCTCCTATAGTGAATCTATCTGGGTACATGCCGAGCCTACCTGTAGTGAAGTAACAACAGAGATGAAAATCATACTCTGAATCTTAGACTCAGCATGCATATTACCTATTCCTGCATTGAAACAATTATGATATGAAATATATTTTCCCTATTGAATGAAATGAAGTTAACTGAAGTTAAGGTGTTCTGTGTATAATTGGGTCAAAAGGGGAAGCAAAGATAATATAATTGGTGAATAAATACTTCTTGAAGGGTTAACTGTCAATGTATAAGAATGCACCATGTGCCCTCCTTAACCCTTTTTTGTGCATGAGAACACCCTAACGCCTCAAAGAATAACCCTTTAGCCTTCAAACCCTCACCTAGCACCCTCCTTGGCCTCCTTAAGCACATGACTACACCACAAAGACTCGAAGCCTCATCCCTTCAACTTTCATCAGTGTGCCCTACACCCTTCTTGTCTCCCTTATGTGCACACCACACTTGGGAAGCCCAAATGATCCCCCTTCATCCTTCGAACATGCACACTCACTTGAGTTATCTCTCTTTTCTTTGACACATCAGCACATCCCAAAGCCCTGAAGCTTCATCTCTTTAGATACTTAGCCTTTTGAAGTGTGCCCTTGGGCCTAGAATTTCCCTTCTCCTTTCTATAGAACATTGCTAAGTCATGAAACCAAAATATGCATGAAATATGTTAGAATAGAAAATTTTGCAGGTTGTTTTTTTATTTACATGAGTGTTTGAAATCATAATATTTAAAGAATGGCATGGAAAAGATGCATGAAGAATATTGGGAAAAGAGGATAGTGAGATTAAGAATTTGAACAACAAGAATGCATTGAAATCTTGATGATCGAAGTAGCCTAAAGAATCCATAAGATTAAAGACCATTTTTAGGGTGAAGACATCAACAACATGGAAATGCATGCAAAATCAAAGACAAAGTTGGAAACCTTGTCATCTCTCTAAGGAAGTCAATGTCGTTAGTCATTATGAGTCCAAGTCACCAACGTTAGTGACTTGGCATGTCCTCACCACATGATCATGTTGAAGTTGTGATGTAATCATGTAATCATTGTAAAGACGAACAATTATAAGTCCAAGAACTATGTAACGAAAAAATATCCATGTATAGAATTCCAAAAGACATGTAATTCCAAGAGTTGTATGTAATTCCAACTTTCAATTCGAACTTTAAAATTTATGGAAGTCCAAAGGTCATTAGAAGTTGGAAGGTTAAAATCCATGAGGATTTGAAGATTCATGCCTCAAGTTATAAAAGGATCATAATTTCTCAAGAAAAATACTTTTAACCTTGGCTTCTCCTAGAAGGCATTAGAAAGATAGAGATAGTACTTTTGGGGAGAAAGTAGTGGCTCTAACACTCCATTATTGGAGCTAGTGATGTTCATTGTTCTTGTATATCTTGGAATGTTTATTTAACACATGAAGCCTTTCAAACAACATATTTTAATGCATGAATCACATATGTTTTGAGGCTATTCTTCTAATCTTTGTGGTCTATGTCAGCTTTCATATGTACTTTGTGGTCTATGTCAGTAATTGAATGATTTCAGTGAGTTTGGTGCTTAACTTGTTTCAAATGTGTTGTGATGATTTAACGAGCATAGCATCTCAATGAATTATTTCACTTGTTGTCTAATTTTTTTATTTTATTTTATGAACGTGTTCCTCCATTATATTAGTACTATTATTTATTTTTTAGAAGCTCATTTTCTCTCCCTTGCAATGATGTAACCTTGATACATTTTCAAGTGAGCACTTCACAAGGTGCACTCTCTTGCTCATTGAAAAGCACATGTGAGATCCTCTCTCATGCTAACTATTAACGTCAAGTTAAATCTTTAATTAAAAGATAGTTAGGACATATTTGCTGATGGGACTCTAACACCAAATGGCCTGAAGTTTAATTGGGACCTCATATTGGGGTTATCCCTTGTATGTTGATAGTATCAACCACCATCAAGATCCCCTTATCCATTTCTCTCCTCTTGACTCCCGTGGCTAACTGCACTAGCCATGGGTTCTTAATTTTTTTCTATTTGTAGTTGACATATTACAACTATCTTAAGCCTTATATAACTTAAAATAGCTCCAGGGTCAATTAAAATAGACATAACTTAGTTAAAACATTTACCTTCAAATTCTGCCATAGTCATTTCATACTCTGCTTGATGATTCACTAATGTTGCGTTGTTCTTAGGTATACTTCTAGTGACCTATCCTACATTGATAGGGGAAGTTTTTAATATACTGTGCCTCTCCACACCCCCAAAATTGTAAGGGGGGTCTTATAGATTGACCAAATTCAAATTTACTAAATTGGTTAGTTGTCTTTTATTAATTACGTTTATAGTTTTAGAAACCTCGTCCTGAGGTTTTGTTATGTGGATTTTTCAACGAGATTTTGAAATTTTCCAACTTTACTCCTTTTATATTTTGACGATGTTTCTCTTTTCTTATTTGTCCATATTTTCCGACCATCCCCTTTCTATTTCACATGTTAGTAACATATCCACACCTTGCGTATTACCTCATCCATAGTCTTAGGATTATGAAATTCCAAACATTATTTAATGAATGTGGGAAGCCTGCTTATAAATCTTTGTACCTTTAATTATTCTTCACGTATGTAAGGATTAACATAGCTCAAAATGGAGGTAAAATTAGTGATATATTCATCCATTGTGATTTTTCCTAATCATAGGTCATGTAACTCATTCGAATTTCATCATAGAAACATTCAGTTAGGTATTTGTTTTTCAAGTACTATTGAAACTTCTCCTAAGTTATTCCTTATTCATCCACACCTTGAAACACTTTTACTTCTTCCGACCACAACATTTCCTATTTCTGGATTCTTCTCTTTTTGACATTGATCCTCTTCGACCTCATGACACGTATGTAGTGCTTTTTTTAGGGGGCCTTCTTTTCCTTCATTGGTTTGAATCTATCCAGTTACTGCTATCAATAGTTGGGGATAAATTCCTCTGATTATGTCATTTTGTGAAACAATTAATGTTTATTTTTCGATATCTTATCAATGTTCATTAACGACTCTCAATTTTTCCACCTCTTTCTATAATTGTTACACAATCTACATTACCACAATCATAGCAGTATGGGGTTCTTATCCTATTTGTGCCAACATTTATAGGTTTTCCAATTATATTGTTATTGAGTTGGGACTGATAGCAACTCTTGTTGATGTACTAAGAATCCTAACACTTGCTATCCTCATTTCTATGTTTCTCTGTGGATACCAAATCTAGTTTTATCAACATCTTAGTTTCACAATTAGGCCATAGTATAGTCACCTTGGCTCTGATACCACGTGTAAATGGACACTTGGAGAGGCTCTTCAAGAAGGAAAATAGGGGAATAACTTGCAGAGGCATATGGCTATTCATTACTACACAAGAAATAAAGGATATCAAGTCTGAATCAAGCATTTGAAGAGCAAACTCAAGGAAAACCTAACTGATCAAAAGGACAAATAGAATCTTGATTAACATGCTGAGGCCTCACTCGTAGAATATTATATCATATCATAACTTCAATCCACAAATTTGAGAAGTTTTGGAGAATTTTTTGACATTTTCAAAATTTTGGTGATCTTTTGGTATTTTAAAAACATAGGGAAAGCTATAAGTGCAACACCTTGGAGATATGATTTCATCTCAGAGCTCCAAATACTAAAAAAATTATATCCTTGGATAGATAATTCCCAAAGGACCTCATAAATCCACTTTTTGAATCATGTCAACAAACTGGTTAGAAGAAAAAGCCAAAAGAGTGATGAAAAATCCACTTTCTCCCACTATTCTAAAGCAAGCACTTTGCTTATAGATTGACCTCGGGATAATAAATTGTTGAAGGTGTACCTATGGGCCATTTCTAAAATTTCGAGTTATTCATGAAACTAGATAGAAAATTCTAGTTGACGGTTCTCTCACTTTGCAAATTTGACTTCCGGAAGGCTTCGAAAATTTGCTTTCAAGATGGTGCTACGCTTATAGCAAAATGTGTTATGCTTATAGCCAAATGTGTTACGCTTATACTTGTAGCTATTTTTTCACTTCATTTTCACCAAATCTTGGTTTTATGATGTAATTTTGATATTTTGAAGACTTTATGATGTAATTATTGAATAAATTAGCATGATAGGTTGTTTTTGTGCTTAATTAAGCCTCATAAATCTAGCAAAAATCAAATCAAAGTCTAAAAGAAGAGTCTGTGTTTGACCTTCTTACTCTCTCTTACTAGGAGAGGGATTCTTGGGAAATGTTCCACCACTTAGGGATTCGACCCCTAAAGGTGGGGAAATGGTTGTTTTGAGTCTATATGCATGAATTTTCATTCTGTGAGAAGTGTTAGATTTTTGTGGAGAGACTTGTATCTTATGTTTCCATACAACTAATCAAGGAGCAATTGTAGCTATTTCTAAGGAATACTTGTTCAGTGAGTCTGTGGTGTTATTATACTTTCATATCAGTTTCTTATTAATGAAATAATCTCTCTTTACATGCTTTGATTTCTTCTTATGGTTTTCCTTAAACTCATAGAGGCAAAACTCTTAGATTCAAAGCTCTATTTATGTGGAAAATCATGTTTGTGTTTATGTTCTTCTAATATTAATGAATTCATGCTAAGACATGCTAATTATGATTTCTTAGACTCTCAAACCTATAGTACATTGACTAAATCTTAATTTCACCACAATACGTTGTTATCTAGCTCCTATTTATCCCTGTTACTGCACACTTGATACCTTGACCTAATAACTTGCTCTCGTTCCCTGGTCCAGCAAACCTAAAAAACCCTAAATTTTTGAATACTCAAAGAAGACTTATACATCTAGCCTAAAATCCATGTCTTTTCCTATTATTCGTTGAGAAATCCTCAGAGAGATCCCTCTCTATTTCAGTAGGGCTATCTACTCAATTGAAAGTGGTTTGAAGTTACCTCTTTCGATCTCCTCCTTAGCTTGGGGCATTGTAGACGCTAACAAATCACACCTTTGTTTTTCAAAGGAGGGTTTGAGAAAAAAAGGGGTCCTAAAAAAGCTTGGGTATCCGCCTTTTCCAACATGCAATGATATTTAGTTAATTAAACTAATGCTAATGTTTACATCAGTTTTCCACCATGCCCTAACTAGTTTCTAGGTTTGATAAGGTGTCATTTGATTTATTTCATATTTTGAAAGTTCCTTATTTACTGGTGCAGGTGTGGCCCAAGGCGTTGCCAAGACGAGTGTTTTCTTATGGCCTATAGGTTTCCTCTCAGCACCTAGATGAATTTTCTTTGTGGCCCAATTTACATGTTCCCAGATTCTTGTATTTGTTTCCTCTATTATCCAAACCTGACTAATGATTTTGTCTTATCTCAAGGAAGGTTACTAATTTCTTGGTTATGCAAGCTACCTTAGATAGAAATTGATTGCTTAGATTTTGTTTCCCTTGAACTCCTATTGACATATTCATTCAAATATTTAGGTCTCTTCTTACCCATAACAACTCCTCTTCAAGTAACGGGGTTTTGGGTTTCCATTACAGGTAAGCGCACTTGTGGAATTCTATTTGGATGCTCTCAGAGGGAGTTGAGAATTCTTATTTTAACATTTACTTTTTTTCCAAGGTTGGTGGTCTCCTGACCTTAAACTTCCCCATTCCCCAGGGTTTGCTGCTTGGGAATATCATTCCTTTCATGTCTTTTTCATTGGAAAATGCCCAACTACATGACAATCTTGATGAATATTTATCTCTGTTCTACGTCATTACATAAGGAATATCTATGATGGCTCTCGAGCCTCATTTTTCAATAGTTGCGCTTCATTTTATTCAATTGACCTTTGCTTGGGTCGGAAATCTTGAGGCGTGCTAGCATATTGTATGTATCTGGTTTGTTATTTTGTATGAGTGAAACAAATTATTAAATTAACATTCATGGAATGGTTAGTATCTTTGATTATTTGGAATCTATGTATATTGTATTTCATTTCCTTCTTCCTTTGTATTTGGTTATTTCTGGCCTTAGGCTCATGGGTTGAATTTAGTGGAATATCATGGTGTTGATTAAATGCAATCTTGGCTAGGGTTTCGTCAATTTGACCTGTTATTAAGAGTATGGAAATCTAACCGAATTGGAAATATTTGTATACAGAAATATGAGCTGTTAATTTACTTTCTCTTTTTTTTTATTGTACTGAAATGCGCATAGAACTGTTTCAATAATTGGTTAACTATCTATGGATTTCATAATCGTCAGCATGTTAATTTTAGCTGAAGTTCTACATAGTTTACGTATTCAAGGAAATATTATTTGTATCTTATTTTATTATGATTATGCCTTACGAAAGGAAAATAGATAATAATAATCGTCTATTTTCAATGAATTGACTAGGAGTCACTTGATTCAGTAGGTTCTTCTTAGATTGGTCATGTAATCCATTATAATGGACAACTAATTCCTTTAAATTGATTTTATTTCTACAGTTGTATTTTATTTTAAGTGTTATCTATATTAATCACATGGGTCCTTTCTTGCTCTTTTCTCCTATCCCAGCTTGTAGCCACCTATAGGAGTTTAAAGTACTTTCACCATCTACATGAATTTTTTCTTACCAATTGTATATTATGCTTCACCCATTTCTTCTCTACTCCATGCATCTATAGTAGCAAATATGATCTTATAGGAAGATACTCAATATGTGCATGCAACTTATGCTTGTTATTTTTTCCCTAAGGATGTATGTTGTCACTCATCTATCTTTTATTTAGTGCAGTTTACACTGCCTCCTACACCAACTAAATTATTCTAGTGAGATACATGTTTTATTTTTGTAGATAGTCTTAAATATTTCCTTCAACTAGTATGCCATGCATTTACTCATGTATTCACTACAATATAACTAATTATATCAGGCATGCATGAGATTAAGAACTTTCACTTGCATATGTGTTTCAGTACCATTACTTATATCAAAGATGCATTAAAATTAAGAACATTCACTAGCATATTCACTGCACCATAACTACTTTCATTGTGCATTCATGGAAATAAGGATTAATTAAAAACACAAGTCCGAACTATAAAACAAACCTATAGTATGCTACCATTCATATATCAAGAAATTCTACAATTGTTTCAACAATAATTCTACAGTATATTCTCAACATATAGTATTCGGATTATACATTCTATAACCAATATATACACACAAACCATCATAACATAATTCATACATTTACTTCTACCACAACTACATAATTATGAATACTATTAAGATTATCATTGAGAGCGGGATCCTAGAACCAGTCCTCAAATGCTAGAAATCTATGCCTTGTAGCATTGAACCACCCAACCTTGAGTCACCTTTGATTCCCCCCAAGCTATGATAACTTTTGACGCATTAGTAACCTCTATAGAGCCTTGATAATGTGTATTTAACAGTATCTTGCTCACATATTTTTCCTTGGCAACATCCTGCCTTTTGGGAATCTATTTCCCCTTAGCCTATGCTTTTCATTTTTCTTTCCTAAAAGCTAAAGGCTTATTTTCTCTTTGCAACACTTCTATCCTCAGTCTTTATCTCCCACCAAGATATAATATATATCCATATATTTTAAATTTAGGAAAATCAATGCGAATCTGATTCTTCGCAGATTATGGCAGTCTCATCTACTTTGGTGTCAGCCATCATGATTTCTAGAAACAAAACCAACAACTTTATTAATTAATTTAAAAGTTATTTTCCAAACATAATGAGTTTGTGCCCATCCTATAAAATCACTAGTAATATTAACCATCAAACAACTAATTGTTTTAATTACAACGAGGGTGTTACATTAAGGGAATTACATCTTACCATATCATTTGGAGTTCGAGTGTACCAATAATGCTACTAAATAAAAATATCTTGTTCTTAGTTTAAGGAGAGCCATAAACCTAAAGGTACAATTTCTCAAGGTAATCGGTTACTTAAAAGTGGTTACTTAATAGGTACAAAACACTATCCACTGTGTTTCACCAAATCCTAAAAGCTACAAACAAGAGGTATTGAAATTGATTAGTTATTTCAAATATTTTAATATCATATATGTTTCTAGTATTAGAAATGTTATAGTAGATGCATTAACTAATGCAGTCACTCTAATGTTGCCTTTAAAACATGGTCTTTCTATAGAGGCTATATATAAACCATATGTTCCAATTAATGTCACTATTTGTTGTGTTTTTAATTACCATGAACAAATACTACATTTTATGACTAATCCAGACATTTTTAGAGATGCTTCCATTGAGTAGGATGAGCATGACAAGGATTTGTAGGAAGCATATGACGCATTGAAATGAAACACTATGCCTAAAGTTGCAGTGTACTTGGAAAAATTCCATGACCTCCAAAACCTGTTTAGAGGACCAATTAACATTAATACTCAGATCTCAAAATTTTCATCTAAATAAGTCAACTTTGAAATTCAAGAAGGTCCAAAGTATGTAAGCCTTGATAATTATTGTTATACATAAGAATGAAAATACTTTATTCGCGTGTTAAAATATTAATGAGATGTGTGTTCATCAACATACAACAATATTAAGAAATTTGATACTCATATCATCCAACATTTCATTCCGATTAAAAAGGGGGTGAAATAGTTTTAGCAGAAGCTAAGGAAATTTTTTCCAATGTTGGAACTCCTAATTCAAAAGGATGTAACAATGACTATGGTATGATCTAAATCCATTTAATCCCCTCACATCAAATCTATATTTAATGAATGAAATGCGGCATGCTTTCCTATGATGTGATATTTTAAATCAATCATTCAATTATAAAATGCCCCAATCGATATACTAAGTTCGTTATAGGAATTTCTTCGCATGCCTATATTTCTTCCAAATCACATGAGGTTATTCTTAGGATTGGAGAAATCCCTGATCCATGATTCTCATCTCTTAATGTTTCTATCAATGGGTGGGAATAAAAATAATAGTAAGGTAATTGTTTTCCCTTTTGGCACTAAGAAAGAGAGAGAGGCTCATTATTGATATGCCTCATACGATGGAGGCACTACAACTATGGCGACAAAGAGGTTTCCTTGACGATTTACTATTCCCATTCCCAACCCCACTCCAATAAGTTTCTCATTTGGCTAAGATAATTGATTTTCAAAGATTATGCTCAAATTTATGAAATGAAAGGAGACTTCAACCCGAACATGGATTCCATGTATCTATAGGGTTAAATTAAAAAATTAGTGCTTCGAGGAGCCAACATATTTTCCACAGTTCCATCTAGCATCATTTGTAGCTGGATATGTGACCTACTGACCTTATAACAGGTAATACCCAGGTGGCTTAACCAGTCTTGCTCCTCTTCTATTTCATTTTATAAGTGTGCTAAACTTATCCATTTTAATTCTATATGAAAAATAGTTGTAGGGGCATATGCACACTAGGAGAAGGTTAAAAAGATTATTTTAATAGGTAAGCAATTCCTCACTCCCTTTGATTAATCCTATATTATTTGTCTTTATATGTCCAACACCTGACACCTAACTTTTCCCTTTGCAAATAAGACATAAAGAAATGTGTAGGGGTTATTGGAAATTTGTAACATTAGAAAGGCCAATACTTACTAATTCTGAGGCTTACGAACCTACCTTCAACTTTTATTTTCCGAGATTTCACAATTGTTAATTCTGTGTTGTTTTGGAATTTTATTCCTTACATTGAAACCCTCATTTTTGGGGTTCTACAAAATATAATCCATATGCAATTCCTTTTTTTTTATTATGTTGAGGAATCCTTATAACAAACAATAGTAATTTTGGGTCTCACAATCACTCCGTTTTAGCTGATTTCGAATTATCTTTTGGAAAAATTTTTATGGACACAACGATAACTTTTGTTCAACATTTATATATATCAGTGCTTTCTTCTTTTCTTTTTTTCTGTTATCGGAAATGGTTTTGCATGCATTATGCCACTCTCTTAGGGTCCATGCATTTGTATTTTAAATCTTTTGTGTTAAAGGAATAGCAATGGTAGTTTTCATGTCAATTGGACAACTTTTATTGTGTTATAGTAGTTCTTGTTCATTGTACTAACTCGGTCGCAATTTTCGGAGAATGGAAATTTATTTGAGCTCTCTTAGATGTATAATATTATGTGTATATATGTTGGACATTAATGATTTATCATATATTTTGTGAAATGTCGTTTAAAATAAGAAGGCCTATGTCAGTATAGCAAAGTCTGCATATTCCTTAGATGATGATACTAACATCCTTATTTAATTTCTCTTTATTTCTAGTTGAGATTCATTGATTAATTCATCCTTCCATAGGCCTGAGGGATTATTTAAAATTGTTGGTAACTTGGCTTGGCCCTAGACTAACCCCTCATCTAGTTGAATGAGAATATTTCTCTCAACTTGTAAAATCTCACCGGATTTAGAATACATATGTTTCTTTTCTGATAATTTTCATATCTTTTTAATTTTCCCTACCCATCTGAAAGGAAAAAAAAAATGAACTCAAATTCTTACAATAATTTAGAGTGATATATACACTTATAAACTTAATTCAGCTTTACGCACATAGTTTCCTAGTATTGGTTTTCCTTGTTACATTGTAGGACCCTAGGGAGTGATCCAGGGTTGTCAATCTAATTGGCTTGGCTGTAGGAACTATCCCTACTTCCATACTGAAACATGATATGATATTATTTGGATCTTTGAGGACTGACCAAAATATGTTCAATGTGATATACTTTTTTCTCACAGGTTAGCCATTTATATGTAGTTTCAATATACATACTACTCACTTCATGAATAGCTTCAAATGAAATAATTTCACACAATCATTCCATTCTGAATAAATGTACAATCCTATTGCACTATTAAACAAGAAAAATAGGTCCAATAATACTTATATGTTATTCTTCGTTTACTTGATTGCTAAAACACCAAGTCACAGAGGAAGGGATGCTTCTCCCTACCAATGAGACTAGTCACTACTGTGTCTTCCTTGAGACAACTTCGCATTTGATTTTGTTTATAACAGAGACCAACATAATTTAACCTTCAGGACTATCTGTTCCCAATGAGACTTAGTCCAAAGTTTTTATACCGGGAACAAAACATTATAGGGAATTCCACAGACTAAATCAACTCAAGAATTCCTGTTATTTATCGTGTCATTTTTAGAACTCTTCATTTCAGAATCTCCTTTTATAGTAGCCTCAGTTTCTTTCCCATATTGACTTCTTCCTATTTTACTTTTGAGGGACTTCAAGAACAGTTTCGGAAGGTAACCACCTCACCCATAATTATCTCAAATCAACTGAAATGTGAAATTTCTCAGCATCACTTCTCAAGTGACTTCTATGATTAGCTTCACATATTACTTAATTTGTGTACATATTTGGCTTTACAAAGTCTATACCCAAAAGTTACCAAAAATAGTTAAATATTTATAAGTTTTCACAAATGAGTATTACATAAAGATAAATGTAACCTCAAAACGAAAACTCTAGGCCAAAAAACTCCGTTTTTGCATTAAAAATATGAAAAATCACCTCGGCGCTGTAAAGCGTTGATGTTGCATCAACTTTTTTCTTGTATAATTTCGAGTTAAAATTTTGATATTTTTTTAGCAACTTTAAAAAACGAATTTTTTTGAGCAATAAAAATGAAAAAATATCACAAAAATGAATAGTATTTATCTTGCATCACATCATTTTTTTTAACAATCGAAGTAAAATCCAAAATTTTCAAGCAATAAAGATGAAAAACTACCTTGATCTTGAAAAATGCTAACTTTGCATAAACTTTTGTTTTGGTTAAAATTCAAACATTTTTTAACAATGGTATTAAAGAAAAATATCATGATTCCAAAAAAAACTTACAATTCCAATAGTGTTCCACAATAGTCTAAACTATAAAATATGGCTAATCTAGAAAAACTTAAAATTTCCATCCAATAGTTTTCCACAATAGCCTAAACTATAAAATATGACTAATTAAAAAATCCTAAAATTTGCAATAATTTTCAACCATGGTGTTGATGAAAAATAGCGTGAAGCCAAAAGAGTTTAAAACATTGACATTTCTTTACCATGGCATTAAAAATAAAATATCATATTTCTAACAAATGTTAAATTTTTCAAACTTTTCAACCATGGAATTAAGGTGATATATAACGACTAGAAAAACTTTAAAAATAAATACCTAAATCAAATGATGAGGGTATTTTTTTTTAAATGTTAAATGTATAGCTATTTTAAAATCTTAGCCTAAGACAACTTGACACATTGCGATGGAAATTTAAAAATCAGCTATAAAATTGACATGTAATGAGGCATGACCCATTGGAATGAAAACCTTAAAATCAACCATGATATTAACACACAATAAGGGTAGATTTGATTCATTGTAACAAAAAATATTAAATCAAGAGTCAAATTGACACCCTCTAGCTAATAAAAGAATATAAAAAACAAATAAATAAATAGACATGAAAAAACAAAAAAAAATATTAAAAAAAAAACTTAAACACATAATAGAAAAGATAAAATTAAAAATTAAAAATAAGAGAAAAAAGTTTGAACCATTTAAAAGACAAAAAACCATTAAAAAAATGAAAAAAATGAAATATAAAATTTCTAAAAATAACCAAAAATAACTCATAAAAGAGAATATTTGAAACATATAAATATATAAATAGAGAACGAGAAAAAATTAAAATATATATAATATATATATATTTGTAAGCTTAGGAGAGACCCTTTTTTCTATTACCAGAAATTGAAATCACTACATGCTTGTGGTGATCTCAACCTGCCCCGAGGGGAAACCGGGTTTCTTGACCACCTAAAGTTTTTAATAGCTAGCCAAAAATAATAGGTTCTCAATCTATCTTTACAAGCTTTATATACATCAGCCCTATATCTATTAAAACTATTTTTTGTCTGCATATAAAATTGAACAAAATGTCCTACAGATAACTAACAATAACTAGAACGAGATTTTATAAAAACCTCCAAAAATCATGGCTTTTCTTTACTGGTTCCCTTCATCTTCCCGCTGCTCCTTCTCCTTCGTGATTCCCGATCCGCTCGCTTGTATCTGTTGCTGAATTTCTTCCAACCTCTTATCCTACATGAGCAAGGTGATTTGTATGTTCCTCAGCTCCTTTTTCCAGTTTGGGATCCCCTGGGATAATTCCGCCATTTCCATGGCTACTTGTTCCATAGCCTTGGCCAGAAGTCTCTTCATTACCCAGTATACGTGGAAAGATTGTTTATATAAGGTCATTCGGCCACGCGTATGACCCAGATCCGGAAGAAGATATACCCAATCCTCCATTTCCTCCTGCAACTGAACCTCTATTGACTCCTCTTCCAGATGCTCAATTATCCTTCTGATTTTTGGATTGGTCTTCTCGCAGTAAGCCCTCTCAGCGGCCTGCACTTTCCTTCCTATTGTTTTCCTCCCCTTTCTGGCTGTCCCTGATGCGCTCGTCTCTCCAACTTCCACCATTCCTTCTCTGCACTTTCATCCTTGCCCGCTTATTTCTTTAGCTCCTCCTTGTCTCCTCTGACCTCCCCTGCCTCATCGTCTTCGTCTCCTTTCCTGTCTCCCGCTATCCTCTCCATCCGCCTGGTCCTGGTTACCCTCGACATCCTCTCTTCCTCTCTTCATAGTCTTGTTCTCCCCTGACTTCTCGTTCCCTCCAAACCTTTCATTCCCTGGTTCACCTTTCTCCTTATCCGCTTCGAATTCTTCACTCTCATTCTCTGAGTCGTCATACACTGGGATAAATATCTTCTCTATATCCCTCTCCATTATGCCTTTACCGTTTACTTCTTGGTCCCCTCGGCCCTGGTTCCCTTCCTCTACCTTGCTCCTCATCCATCTTCGTACGTTCATGCTGCTTCCATGAGCCATTCTTTCCTTTCGCCTTGGTTTCCTTCCCTGTGTCCCTGTTCTCTCATCCCGGCTCCTAATCTCTCCCTTTCTCCAGGCTGTATTCGTCGACTTTTTACCACCCTCTCTCGTTCTTCTGCATGCACTTATTCCTTTCTTTCGTTTTCACCACCTCTTCTCACTTATACCTCCCCTCCTTCTTCTGTTCTTATGGTTCGCCTCCCTTTCTGCCTCTCTACCCATTTCTCCCATACCATCATTAATCTATCGATTCTCTGACACCCTGAGAAATCTACCTTCCTCCATCGGTACTCTACCATCTCCTCACCTTGAGATGATATCCTTTTCCCTGATCCGCTTGACTGTTCTCATCATGACCTGACCCTCGCCTGCTCGTTCCTGCATGCCAAACCGCCGAACATTAATTATCCTAATTGCCACCTTGGTCATCCCGATCGGGAGTCTTTTCCTCATCCCTTTATCCTATAATTGATTCATTATGATCGTGGGTAATTATGTTTCTTAGTTCTCCCCAGCTCTGTTCCTTTTCTATCGAAGTCCAGCTAACGTCCAGTCTTCTGACCGACTCTTTATTCCCCTAATTCCCCAGTAGGTCCGCAGCCCTATTCCCTTTACGCCTCACGTGGTTTATAATTTTATACTCAATTCTACGTAGCAGTCCCGCTATGTCTTGGATAATCCCCGTTGTCCTCCAGCTTTTTGCCACTTGCTCCTAGCTCTTTCCATCCTTTATTTTGCAGAGCATCTCTATTGTTACCTGTGAATCTCCTTCTATCTCTAGATTCATGTATCTATTTCTAACTGCTATTCTTAATCCCTGATGTACCGCCCATAGCTCTGCTTCATTATTCGTCATTTCACCTCCCCATTCTACAAACACCCACCTTGTTTTTTCCTTGCTGTCCCTGAAGATACCCCCTAGGCCTGCTAGCCCTGGGTTACCTTTAGACGCCCCATCAAAGTTCAGTTTGATAAAATGCTCTCCAGGATATTTGAATTGGTTGGGGCTCTGTATTTGAGAACCGCTCTTATTTTCTTTTATGGGGTAGATCATACTAAAGTCCATATTTAAATTGAATACTATTCCACTTTCCTCTTGATTCATTCTCCAATCCTCCTCTTCCCATGCCTCGGACATAACTGTTTCCTTGATCGATTTACATACTTCCTCCCATATTCTTTCAGGTTGAAAACTTTGTCCCTGAAAGATCCTCCTATTTCGTTCTTTCTATAGGAACCATATTACGAAGCCCACTGACAAGTTCCATATTCTTCTCACTACTCTGTTGAGGAATTGTCCTTTGTCTGATTGCATTATGGTGTTCTGAATGTTGTTTGGATCTCTCTTTGTCTTCCCGAAAATTAATCTGATCTTCTCCCATAAATATCTAGCAAAAGCACATTTATTTAATAAATGTTCTTGGTTTTCATCCTCTCTGGTGCATAGGCTGCATCTCGAGGGTCCGTGGAAACCTCTCTTCTGGATTTTATCCCAAGTTAGAATATGTTCCTTACTCACCAGCCATGCGAATATTGTGATTTTCAGCCACCACTTTCCTTCCCATATTATTCTCCAGTCCGTCTCTCCATCCTCCCTTTCTTGATTTGTTGCTAAGTAGTAGGCTTCTTTTACTGTAAATGCTCCTTTCATTAATCTTCCCCACCTGATAATATCCATTCCTGATCTGATTTTAATTTTCCTCAATTCCACCTCTTTAGTATATATTTTCTCCAGGTCTTGGTTTATATTTTCATACCACTCCTCTGGCTTCCTCCAAGTCCTCCATATTTCACTGATCTCTCTATCTTGCCAATAATCCCTCACGTATTCCAATCCTGCCCTCTTCGCTTTCTGTTGTACTTCTTGTAAGGTTTGTATCTCTAACAATTTGTCTCACTGCTGCCAGCCATCCTCCGAAAATTTGGCGCTGCTCCCTTCACGAATT
Organism: Pinus taeda; assembly: GCA_000404065.3. Lineage (NCBI taxonomy): Eukaryota > Viridiplantae > Streptophyta > Pinopsida > Pinales > Pinaceae > Pinus > Pinus taeda. Next base: position 144,183 of record APFE030369191.1, read on the forward strand.
TCCCAGAAAGCATGATTGTTGACCACGTCCCTATTCTGACTTGCCAATTCCCATATTGAAGATCCTTTTGGGACTTCTTCAATTCTCAGTCTGCCCTCTACTGTATCAGGCATATTATATTTTTGTGCCCATATTTTCTTCCATACATCATTTCCTCCTTGTACCCACCTCCACCATAATTCTGCTCCTAATATCTTGTTCAGCATTTCACGATTCACTAGATTTTTCCATGAGACTAAAGCCCATTTCCTCTGTTATTTAGGGCTCCCTCATAAAAATTTCCCAAATATTTCTTTCAATTTTGTGCACACTCCTTTGGGCGCTACCCTAATGGATAGGGGGTAGATGGGAATCGATTGCAGAACCGATTTTAAAAGAACAATTCTGCTGGCTATGTTCAAAGATCTAAAGGACCAACTTGCCAATTTGTTTTTTATTTTATCTATCACACTTTGCCAGTTTTTCATCCGGGTAGGATTTATGTCCAACTGATTTCCTAGATACTTAGTAGGGAGATCCCCCCATCTGAAGCCTAAATTTCTGGTAAGATGAGCCTTGATAGAATCAGGAGTATTAAATATGAATGCACATGATTTTTCTTCGTTTATTTCCATTCCTGACGCCTCCATAAAAATTTCAAGTATTCTATTGATGTTCCTTACCTCTTTGATTTATACCTCTCTGAATAGGATAATGTCTTCTACAAATTGTTAATGTGTTATTGTCAGATTGTTACCCCATGGTTCTAGGCCTTTAATTCTTTTTTCCCTTAGCTCTCTTTTGAGGTTTCTCCCTAGCCCCTCGGCTGCCATTATGAATAGAAATGGAGAAATAGGGACTCCCTGCCTAATTCCCCTTGTTGCATTAAAGCTATTCGTTGGGATACCATTTATCGGTATTGAGAAGATCGGTGTTGAAATCATACTATAGACCCATTCGATCCATCTCTTTTCGAATCCATATGCTTCAAGAACCGCTCTGAGGTATTTCTAGCTCAAGAGATCATAGGATTTTGACAGATCTAACTTCATCATCATTCCTCTCTGCTTTTTCTGATTTAGGGAGTGAATCATCTCCTGAGTAACTACTAATCCATTAAGTATTTGTCGGCCCTCAACAAAGCCAGTTTGCTCAGGTGAGATGATATTCGAGAGTAAAGGCTTTAATCTTTTCATTATCAAGGTAGCTATAATCTTATAAATGACATTGCACAAGGCTATTGGGCTAAAACCTTGAGCATCCTCTGAATTATTACTCTTAGGGATCAAGGTTAGAAAGGTCGAGTTAATACCTGGCCAGATCTTTTGCTTCATTCTTGATTCCTCTACCACTTCCAGGACTTCCTATCCTAAAAAGTACCAACCTGCCTGGTAGAATTCCACTGTGTACCCATTCGGTCCTAGTACCTTACTCTTTTTCATATTCATCACAATTTCTTCCACCTCTTCCATAGTTGATGGCCTCATCAAAGCCTTATTCTGTTCATTTGTTATTAGTCTTGTTATTTCCTTGCAAATATATTCTATTCCTTCTCCTCATTCCCTCTGTGGTTCAGTGATAATTTCCTTATGGTAATCCACTAAAACTTTTTCAATATCTCCCTGTTCTATTATCCTTTCCCCCTCTGCATTTTTGATAGAAAAGATCCGATTCCTTTGTCTATTTTGGACCATAGCTTGATGAAAAAACTTGGTATTTCTTTCACCTTCGCGCAACCATTTTATCCTTGACTTTTGTCTCCACAAAATATCTTCATGTTTTCTCCTTTCTTTCAATTGGCTGATTATTCTTCCCTCCTCATTACTCCTCTCTTCATCCCTTCCTTCCAAAATTATTTTTTGTTGTATTTCCTCCATTTCTTTCTCTAATTTCTGTTTTTCCTCCATGATGTTCCCAAACTCTTCCTTATTCCATTTTTTTATTTTACCCTTGATTTCTTTGAGCTTCAATTGGCTGGTATGCATTTTCCCCTTCCCTTTAACTTTACTCTGAGTCCACCATTCTTCCATTTTGCGTAAGAAGTCGAGATTTCTGTGCCAGAAAGCCTCAAATCTAAATGGTTTATTACCATTGTTCTTCTTGATATCAATTTCTAGTCTGATCAGCCAGTGGTTGACCATAGTCCTGGTAGAATTTTCAGTTCTATGAATACATCTTGGTTCAAAATTTGTTCAGGAAAAAGGAACCTATCTAATCTCGAGGCAATCTGGTTTTTTCCTCCCCTCTTATTATTCCATTTATAGATACCATTGGTTGTGGGAATATCTACCAGTCTCTGATCTGTGATCATCTCATTAAACTCCTCCATACTCTGATCTGGTCTTCTCATACCTCCTTTATTTTCTCCTATCTCTCGAATCATGTTAAAATCCCTTCCTATTATCCATAGGTTTCCAAGGATGATTCCTCTTATTGCTTGCATGTTCTTGAGGAATTCCTTCCATTCCCTGGGTATGTGGGGACCATAAACCCCTGAAATAACAATTCTTTCCTCCATTCCTGTCAACCTGAATAGACCTGTTAGTATTCTAGGGAAGCTAATCCAATTCTTAAAAATTACCTCCTCAGGGTTCCATATAATTGCCAGACCCCCAGTTGAACCAACCGCATCTTGGGCCATTACCTCGTATTCAGGTCTCATCCTTTTCATTATTTCTTTCAGTTGTCGATACTCCATTTTTGTTTCCTGTATTAACATTATGCTCGGTTTGTCCTTCTTCAATCTCTCCTTTAGATATCTCTGCTTGCCCTTATTGTTCAACCCCCTAATATTCCAGCTTGAAACTATCATTTATAAATTTTTGATGGTTGTTGAAATACCTCTGACAGAGGTATCACCCTACCTGAATTGACTAGTATTTCTCCCACTACTTGGATCGTTTCATTTATTGTTCATCTTCCTCTCTTTCTACCCCCTTTGCCAATACCGTCCATTCCTAGGTTTTGGTTTCCCTGTGATCCTATTTGATCTATTCCAATCTCTGAAGTACTGCCTTTCTTCTCCTTGTCTTTCTGGAATGCTTCCTTATATTGTTGTTTCTGTGATTCTGAGATGAACCTTTCATCTAGGTTTTTCCATTCTAGAAGCAGTTTCTTCATTGTTCTTTCCTCTTCGACCCCATTGTCTTTTCGATTGTCTGATCCAGTCGGCATTTTTCCTACTATATTCTCCTGACCTTCCCCCATCTCTACTTCTACTTCTATGTTCTGACTTATACTTTTCCTGTTGTCTCTATTATGATCTCCATTGGTGCATTTTCGTTATCCTCCTCTACCTTCTTTCCACCCTCGGTTTCTTCTTCCTCATCCTTAAGCACCTGAAACTTGTTTTGGTTTTCGACTGGTATATTCTTTTCCTTTGGTTGGGCCCTCGTTCCTTCTGTACTTGGTTTCTGCCTTCTCTGAACCTCCTTGAAACCCTTTTCACCTGTATCTGATCCTTTTGCTCTCCTTTGATCTTCCTCCATAATGCTTGTTGCTTCCCCCTCTTTATTCTGTGGGCATTGCCTGTATAGGTGTCCATACTCGTGGCATCTTCTGCACCTAAAGGGAATATGCTCATAATCTATTGGCTGCTACCATATTTCGTCATGGTATTCCAGCTCTATATACTCCGGAAGGGGCCCTGCTATGTTCATGTACACATATATCCTTGCATAAGATGTGTACTTCCCTCTTTTGGTCGACTCTGCCACCTTTACGAAAGTTCCGATCGATTTTCCAATCCCTTACAATATATTAGGATCCGAAAACTCCATTGTTAATCCAAAGAATCTGACCCATATGGAGGCTGCCAACAGTTTCTCATTATCTCGGTTGTATCTATCCTCCCAGTGTCTCATAAATAGTCCTGCATTGTTCATAAAGTATGGCCCCTCTTCAAAAATTCTTTCCTTGTCCTCCAGGTTTGCAAAGATGACTGTGAAGAAGCCCTTTGCTCCTAGTTTTAGGTCTATATGTCCTTTTGGCCTCCATCTTAATTGAATCTTTTTCATTAAATCCTTTTCAGATGGCCAAAATCCTATAAACTTACAGATCAATGCATGATCTTTCATATAGCATCGATAATCTTCCATTTTATTGTTTGGGATTACATACCTTGGCTTTTTATGTACCCTAGGTAAACACCTATTTCCCATTCTTGCTTGCCATCGATTTCCCAGCACTGGCACATCTCTGTTGCTCTCTTTCTGCATTCCTTGCTGCCCTCCTCCACTGGTTTCCCCTGCTACCACGTTCTTGAAGGAGGGGATGTCTCCCCTCCCCTAATTTCCTTCCATTGATCCTTTCAGTCCCGCCCATTTTCTTTCTCCCCTTCACCTTTCCGATTGTCCTTACAAATCTTCCTCCCGCGTCTGCTTAACCTTCCTCTCACTTCCCGGGCCTCCGTATCCTTCCTCCTTGAGTCTCAATAAAAAAGTATCTTACTTAAATCCTAATTTAAAATAAACAAACAAATATATAAAATTTAATCAAATTAAACATAATTAAAATAATTAACTAAAAAATAGAAAACAATATTTTTTTTATATAAATTATCATATATTGAATTAGAAGGGAAAAAAATAAATAATGAAATAATTTTAATATTAATATTAAACATATTAACTTGCAGTAGTTATTGTAGAACTAATAATCCTAAAAAAAAAACATAAACTACCTTTGAGAAAAATCTACAATCTAACTAAAATTGTAACTAAAAATATTTTAATAGATATTAAATTCATATGACTCACTAATAATTATGAGTTATTAGTTAATCCTTTAAATATAAATATTCAAATTGAATTTAGTAAAACAATACTAAAATTGGAATTTTTTATTTTACCAATAAAATAATTATTTTTATACTATTAAAATCAATAATACTAAAATATAAATGATTTATTAGGTATAAAAGCTCATTTTATTTATATAGATCGTTGCCTTTTTCCTACTTTGTAATAAACATCGAAAAAAAATGTATTGATGCTTGGAAATAGTTTTGTAAAGGTTATTAGGAAAAATATTTAGGTTGTTTAAGTTTTCAAAGATTTAAACTTTACGAAATAGATTTTCTTTGTATAATATAATATGTTTTCTTTTTTCTATATAATAAATATTTTTTGATAAAAGAAAACAAGATTATATTTAAGTTAAACAAGATTATATTGAAGTTGTTTGTGTATATATAATTTTAGAATTCACAAAATACAAAATCAATATAATAATATTCATAAACATGAATCTATTATAACAATGTTCATCATATTACTAGTAGGAATTTAAACCTACGTGAAGAGAGTTATAACTCAAAATAACTTCAATGTCATTCATATATATATATATATAATCCAATGAAGAGAGGAATTAATAACTAAGCAAGTTTTATGTGGGTAATTGACTATTATACAAAGAATACATTCACATAGCACCTATTCACCAATTTTCCAACTAGTAACCATCACGAAAAGAATTTCTCAACATGACACACATTGACCAATTATTTTAAACCATGCAAACAAATAAACTATTATATTAAAATTATTTTAGAATGTTATAAACAAGTGATACATTATATAGAACAATATTCATATACATGAATCCATTAAGATAATGTTAATTCTGTATATTTTAAAATATTATAAAAAAATAATACAATATACAAAACAATATTTATAGACATGAAGCCATTACAATAATGTTCATCAATAAAAATTGAAGTGTTGATTGACGCTACATGATTCATTTCACTAGTTTCAATCCCACTTCTTCACCCCTGTGAGCATCACCCGATGTAATGAGTGGTAAGTGAGCTACTCAAAAATCATGAGAAATTAGTCAGTTACGATTACCTCTCATGGAAATGGTCATACATGAATGACTTACTTAACGCAGTTGAATCCCAAAATGGTATCTAATATAATGCATTGCGTAAACCCCCTAATACTTAAATTCAAAAGAGTGAAGGGATCTCTACTTGAATGGTTCATGAGGCATAATACTTGCTAAGGTTTTGCAAATAGGGTAGCAAGCTAAGTGGGCTTGATTGTGGGGAAAAACTCCACAGTTAAGCGCATTTGAGTCAGAGGCGATCTCGAATGGGTGACCTCCTAGGAGGTCCTAGTTACTGGGTGCAAGCCCCGGAAGTGTCGATTGAAGCTACGTGATTCATTTCACTAGTTTCAATACCACTTCTTCACGCCTGTGAGCATCACCCAATGTAATGAGTGTTAAGTGAACACTCAAAAATCATGAGAAATTAGTGAGTTACGACTACCTCTCATGGAAGTGGTCATACATGAATGACTTACTTCTCGCGGTTGAATCCCAAAATGATATCTAATATAATGCACTGCGAAACCCCCTAATACTTAAATTCAAAAAGAGTGAAGGGATCTCTACTTGAATGGTTCATGAGGCCCAATACTTGCTAAGGTTTTGCAAATGGGGTAGCAAGCTATGTGGGCTTGATTGTGGGGAAAAACTCCACAGTTAAGCGCGCTTGAGCCAGAGGCGATCTGGGATGGGTGACCTCCTGGGAAGTCCTGGTTACTGTGTGCAAGCCCCGGAAGTGTTGATTGACACTATGTGATTCATTTCACTAGTTTCAATCCCACTTCTTCACCCCTATGTGATTCATTTCACTAGTTTCAATCCCACTTCTTCACCCCTGTAATGAGTGTTAAGTGAACTACTCAAAAATCATGAGAAGTTAGTTAGTTACGACTACCTCTCATGGAAATGGTTATCCGTGAATGACTTTCACTAGTTTCAATCCCACTTCTTCACCCCTGTGAGCATCACCCAATGTAATGAGTGTTAAGTGAACTACTCAAAAACCACGAGAAGTTAGTCTGTTATGACTACCTCTCATGGAAATGGTCATACGTGAATGACTTCCACTAGTTTCAATCCCACTTCTTCACCTGTGTGAGCATCACCCAATGTAAGTGTTAAGTGAACTACTCAAAAATCATGAGAAGTTAAATGGTCATATGTGAATGACTTTCACTAGTTTCAATCCCACTTCTTCACCCCTGTGAGCATCACCCAATGTAATGAGTGTTAAGTGAACTACTCAAAAATCATGAGAAGTTAGTCAGCTACAACTACCTCTCTTGGAAATAACTACCACTCATGGAAATGGTTATACGTGAATGACTTACTTAAGGCAGTTGAATCCCAAAATAATATCTAATATATATAACTCAATATAACCCAATAAATCATATATAACTTAAAATAACTTAAGTAAAAAAATATATAACTTAAGTAAAAAAATAGAGACCGTTGCTCGTAAGTTTCCAACCGACCATAATATCTAATGGATTTTATCTCTCTCATGGAAATAACTACCTCTCATGGAAATGGTCATACGTGAATGACTTACTTAATGCAGTGGAATCCCAAAATAATATATAATATATATAACTCAATATAACCCAATAAATCATATATAACTTAAAATAACTTAAGTAAAAAATTATATAACTTAAGTAAAAAAATAGAGACCGTTGCTCGTAAGTTTCCAACCGACCATAATATCTAATGGATTTTATCTCCCATTCAGTTTCTCATGACGCCTTGATGTATAATTGGTATCTCACTTTATATATCTTAAAATAACTTAAGTAGAAAAGTAGAGGCCCCTGCTCGTAAGTCTCCAACCCTAAGCTCCTCTCGAAGACCATAATAACAAATGGATTTTATATACCGTTTAGTTTGTCGTAACGCCTTGATGTATAATTGGTGTCTCACTTCACTTCATTGTCAAATGAAATATTAGAGGTGTATTTCCCTCAAGGGGAAGACATATGGCACCTCTTTTTCCATTTGGTTCAGGCCGATTTCATTTTGATAACTATAAGAATTTCATGTAGGTAATTGGCCATTGCACAAAAACATACATTCACATTGCACCTATTTACCAACTTTCCATGGAGTAACCAGTCCAAAATAATTCATAACACTTTATACATTCACCAATTATTTTAAAGTTAAGAAACAAGTAAATTATTCACATTCACCAATGATTTTAAACATAATTAAACAAATAAATTACTATATTAAAAATATTTTAAAATAACAGTCTAAATCAAAAGCATAGATTTTTAATATTTTTTAAAATTTAAACAATTTCTTAATACTATATTTTATTACGTATTATAATAATCAGTTTTAATATTATACTCAATGAAATCGTTTCACATTCAAACATTTCTTTTAATAACTTTGGAAATTATATTCACATCATTATCACATTTAGGAATGTATTTCCTCTATTAAATTTATTTTAATTTTTAGTAATTTCTTTCGTCCCTTACAATCATATTAATTTCCATTTATATATTTTCAAGTAGTTACCACGTATGCTTCATAATCACTTCTCCATTTCCTAACTAGTATATCTTTTAATTACCATTTTGTTCATCACTATTTTATAAAGATAATTTTCCCTTAATAAAAAAAAGGTATAAGATTGATTTTAGATTTGAAAATATATTAATACAATTATATAATAAATTAAAGCGATGGTGAATCATGTATACAAAATATGTATTATGATAAGTATCAAATATTATTCAAAGACATTCTTTTGAAAATATTTTATTATAACTAAATTAAAACATAAACCTTAACTAAAATATAAATTTATTATTATTATTATTATTATTATTATTATTATATTATTATTAATTATTACTATTACGATAAATAATTAAAATACGGACGTTTCTTATGTTTCGAAATATTAATTTGTAAATAGTTTGCAATAATACCAAATGTGGCCAATATTATTAAGTTATTAACACCATATATTAAAAGATCATAACTCATAAATATAAATGTTAGTTTGCGTATACTATAAAAAATATTATAGAAATATTACATATAAGTAATATACCATTTATATAATAATTAATTGATAACTAAATTAAAAATTCCAAAATCTTATTAAAATATAAACATTTCTATTAACAAATTAATTAAAAATATATTTAAATTTATATTTCAAATTACCAAATAAAAACAAATTCTAAATTTAATTAAATTAACCCACAGGTTAATTACAATAATAATATTATATATAATTCATTATCTATATATTATATATATAATATATAGATATATATATATATAATATATATATATATATATATATATAAATAATATATTGGGGTTAAATAAAAAATTAATTTAGTTGATTTTATTTTTTTGTTAATCTTGGTCGGATCCTACATTTTCTATTTATAAACAACAAGTTTACACCACTTATGTGAGATAGGTGGCCTCAACTTGCCCGATGGGAAATCAAGCCTATTGGCCACTTATCCTCATTATAAGCCATCCAAAAATAGTAAAGTATCAATATTTTTAACAAAGCTAGATATATCTCAATTTGATGGCAGGACGCTATATGTCTATCTATCATAAGCATGCATAATGTAAAGTAAATGCTACCTGCATAAAACAATAAGAATCTCGATTAACTAATTATTCTTGCTACTCTTCCAAAGCTAATTCGACCAATACTGGATCCTTGATAGTTTTATCAGGAATCTCAGCTAATTCGATGGTGCATGGGATGTCCCTTTGGATTCTATCCAGACGAATGCCCTGTTTATGGAGCTGGAATTGGATTCGCTGCAAATCCTTTTTGTAGTTGGGCATGTCTTGCGGGGTTAGAGCTATCCCCACTGATATTTGTTTGATGGCCTTCCCAATCAAGCTTTTCATAAGCCAATAGAGATAAATGGTCTGCTTAAGCTAAGTTATTCTGCCTCTAGTATTCCCTGGTTCCATGAGTAAGGTCCTCCAGTTCTCTATCTCCTCCTCAGTCTTGCTATGCTACTTAATTTCCCCCTCCCATTCTTCTAGAAAATTATGGATGCCTACATCCATTCCCTCCCTATAAGCCACAATGGGTTCATTGATGAGGTGTTCAACAGATTTTTGTCCTCTGTGTGGTTCCAAAGTGCTCAGATATTTGGTTGTTGTAAGCTCCCTCCCATGTCTGCGACAACCTCTTTCTCTCGCGGGACGAACCATATCCACTTTGTATACGACCTGTTCACAGGAATGAGGAATTAACTTCTGGCTTTGAATCTCATTACCAATGTTATTATTAATCCTTTTCCTAGCCCAATTACTCTTTGAACAATACGCAAGTTTGGTGATAGCCCATTTTAGAAATGAGCCATGTCTCCTTATCCTGGCGTGCTTCTCACTACTCCCTTCCCATTGTTGCTCATACCGAGAGTGGTTGACAGTCCCCTGTCTCGACCAAGCAAGGGTTCCCATGCATAAGTGAGCCGTCTCATTCCCCTCTTCCCAGTCAAACTATGTCACTCCTCTTCTTTCCTGATAGCATGCCCATCCCCGGTTCACAATGTAGCTCTCACAAGAGGCTTCCCCGCCACTGGCCAAATTGAAATGCAGGAGCCTTATAGGCAGGATACGTAACTAGAAAACAACCCTACAATGACTACAACCTTTTCCACAGTAATTCCCCCAAATCCCCTCCCCAGGTTTCTCCTAATCCCTCCAACCAGAAACAAACCACGTCGCCATTGCAAGAGGTTTGTAGGACCAAGATAGATACTTGTGCTTGCTCCGCAGATGCCATCAATGATGCCTCTACCTCCCTACTCCAGTGCTCCAAATCTCAACTCCACACACAACAATGTAATTGACAATCCCCTGTCTTGCCTTAACTCCACAATCAAGAGTGCAATTGCCACCCACCTGTCCTTCCCTACCTACTACACCTCCGACCTTGTCCTTGCCATGCTTGCATCCTTTCCCACCACACTTTCATGTATTCATGTGAAGGGACAATACACCCATTTCCATGAGCATGTGGGGGACAGTGGATGGTACCCAGCCTTTACTACTCATAACTATCCGCTGACACTACCATCCTCCAGCAGACAACCCAATCTGGTTTTGCCTATTTGGATTTCCATTTTCTTGTATTTGCTTGCGATCCTGGATTAGTATATCCTCCAAAGCTTTGAACCTGTCATCCTTGGGCTATATCGGCCATAATATTTCTAGTGAGCCCTTTTTCTAGGTACAACCCTAGCTGTTCAAGAAGTTAGCCACTTTATTCCCTTCCCTTATTACATGTTGGACCATTATATAATAAAACTTGTGAATAACCTCCCCTATTTCTTATATAACGCACGTTCTCCTCCAACTTTGGCTCAATTTTTCCCATGACGTGTGATTGTTAAGTTTCACCAAGGTGGTTCTGACGAGACTAGAATCGGCTTCCACCACAACATTTTGGTATCCCATTCTTATAGTTATTCGAAGACCTTGACCCGTTGTAGCAAATTGTACCTCGTTGTTGCTTGCTATCCCACAAGAGTTTGCATAAATGAGCTGCATGTTATCTTGAGCATCTCAAAAGATGCCACCAAGTACTACTGCACCCAAGTTCCCTTTTGAAGCCCCATCGAAATTAGTTTTTATGAAACCTACACAGGGGTAGTGAATTGAACCGGGGAGTCTATATCCATCCTATCTTTTTTCCAAGCATTTGGAGTGAGCATTTCCATTGTTAGGTTAGGTTTTTGAAGGATTATTTCTTCTTGGGGGGAACTTCCCAATATTTAGGGCTCCATGGTTCTACTAGTATAGTCTCCCTAATGTTTCTAACTATTCCTTGCCATACCTATTCTTGGATTGAGATTTTATTTTTGAAAATTTTGAGGTTTTTTTCTTTCCATGTGGCCCATAGGTTTAAACCTAAGGCCAATCCACATACTTGATTCAATATTGGACTTGAGAAAATGTTGATGCACCATAGAAGGATTGTTCCCTTTATGTTGTGGTAGTTTTGATCCATCCTTTTGAAGACTCCTTTCAGCTGGCCCCATTTTTGTTACGCAAATGGATAGGAATTTAACACATGCTCCATGTCCTCTCTATTCTATTGGCACATCCAGCATAAACACCGGCCCAGAATTCCATTTTTCTGAAGTTGGTCCCACGTGAGGATCCTCGATTTTCGTACCCAACCATAGGAAATGTGCTACGTTTGGCCACCACCCCCCCTTCCAAATACTTTTCGAAAGAAGTCCTTGTTTGTATTGGCCTTGTTCTTCTCTCAGGTCAAACATTTCTTTGCTGGTGAAATTGCCTTTGGTGGAGTTGCCCCATCTCAGAATGTCTGGGTCATTCCTATTCATGATTTTTATTGATATCATTTCTTTTTCAAACTTTGCCCATTGCTCTATCTCTATACCTCGGCCCCAATCTTCCTTGTTCTTCCATCTCTTCCAGTTCCCTGTTGCTTACTCCTCTTTCTAGAATTGCTCTACATGATGTTGTTATCCTTGGTAAATTGATATATGTCTCTGAGCTCTTGCCTATCTATAAGTATTTCTCTTTGCTGCCATGAGTTCTACCAAAATCTTGTTGTTATGCCATTTTGAATTTCCCAAAAAGCATGTTGGTTGATAAGGGCTCTATTTTGGCTTGCCAAGTTCCATATTGCTGATCCTTTCAGTGGGTCTCTATACCATAGTATATTGTCAGTTCTCTCTAGCATGTTAAAATTTCTTGTCCATATATTTTGCCATAAGTCCCATCCTCACCCCATCCATCTCCACCATAATTTAGCTCCCATTACTTGTTTTAAAGTGTATAGGTCCCTGAGACTAGGAACTCCTTCCATCTTTTTCTTACCAATCCCTGCCAAGATATCAATGCCGATTTCCTTTTCTCCTTAGCTCCTCCCAATAGGAACTTTCTAAAGATATCAACCATTTTGGTACAAGCCTACTTATGGGCTGCCATGCATGACAGTTGGTGTATTGGAATTTACTGCAACACTGCTTTGAGGATGATAGTTTTAGAGAGTTTTCTAATAAAGGCATGCCCATGTATTTAGTGGGGAGCTTTCTTGTACTGAACCCCAATATCCTAGCAAGATAGGTCTTAACATTCCCTTGGTTGTTAAAGAATAAGGTACATAATTTTTTTTTTTTTATTTGCGCCCCTGATGCCAACATGAAGGTATTCAAGATTTCTATGATTCTGCTGCCTTATCTAAGTAATATTTTGTACAAATTCATGATATCGTCAATGAATTGTTGGTGGGTTATGTCAAGGTCATCCCCCCAAATCCTAAGGCCTTTAATCCAAGACTCCTGGGCTTTGGTTTTCATTTATCTGCCCAGACTTTCCGCAGCAATTAATGAACAGGAAGGGTGATGATGGATCACCTTGTCTCTGCCCCTAGGCAGGGTTAAAGTTTTGGGTAGGGGTCATGTTTAGCATAATAGAGATGACAAGGGTGAGTATCATAGCATTAATCTAGTCTATCCATCTATGGTTAAATCCATAGGCTCTAAGTATGCTCTGTAGATACTCCTAGCTTAATCGATCATAGGCCTTTCATGGATCAAACTTAACCATCATTCCTCCTAACTTTTTTTTCCTTGAGGAAATGGGCAACCTATTGACAGGTTACTAGCCCATTTGATATTTCCCTTCCCTTGACAGATCTCATCTACGCCGAGGAGATGATATTTGGGAGAAGAGGTTTCTAAGCGTAGCTATAATTTTATATATGACATTGCATAGGACTATGGGTTAGAATCCCTCAAGGTCTTCTAATTTTGATTTCTTAGGAATGAGAGTTATAAAAGTGGAGTTCAGAATAGGACATGCCTTATGATTTTTCCTTGATTGTAAGTTTTGACCCCGTAACAGAAATTACCTAGGTACGAATTCTAAAACACAAAAAATAAACAATGCGAGATGATAACATATAAAACACATATACAGAAAGATTTTCCCCTGGATCCCAAAACTGGGACTACCAGCTTGATTTTTCATTATGTTACTTTCAATGTTTTAATACATATTTATGCATGTCAAAGCATCCAATACCATGGACCGAAAACCATCGCATCCAAAACCGTGTGCGAAAATTAGGCACAAAACCATAGGTGGGTCCACCCAACCTAACATTGGATCCAAAACCAAAATTTTACTAGGCACTGGCCCAGACCACATAGAGTGGGACTACCTACACTGCTCAAACTCCCTGTGACCCTCCCGCTATGCAAACAGCACAACGAAGGGGGGGCTCTTCCCCCCCTCTAACCTCCTGGTTAACTACATGAGCTAGTCGTGGAAAGATATAACACAACCCAAAATTCTCCCACTTGTTATTTTCTTTTTGCAGAGGTCCACAAGAGAGCTTAGTCATTTATCCAGCCCTACAACACCCATTGTTTCTCTAGACCAAGAGAACTTCTCAGAGCTCACAGATTTTGACAATGCATCTGTAGTATTTTTCAAAGTGTCCACCCTTACCAGCAACACCTTTTTGTCTTCTATCATATCCCTCATAGAGTGATACTGAACATCAATGTGCTTTGTCTTTGAATGATATGTAGGGTTCTTTGCCAAGAAACTTTCACTTTGGTTGTCCCAGTCTCTCCTTATAGCTCCCTGTACTAACCCCATACTGGAACAAAATATCTGCAACCAAAGTTCTTCCTTGCTTGCATTAGTGGTTGCCATGTATTCTTCCTCTGTAGCTGATAGTGCCGCTACAGATTGTTTCTTACTCATCCAACTGACTGCACCTCCAAATAGGTTAAAAAAATACCCACTTATAGATCTTCTCAGATCCAGATCTCCAACCCAGTCTGCATCAACAAAGCCACGGATATCCAACACTCTATCCAATATTGGCATTCTTTGGTAGAATAAACCATAATCACTAGTGCAATGCAGATACTTGAAAACCCGCTTCACTATTGTCTAATGCTCCTTTCCTGGTTTTGACGTAAACCTCCTCAATACTCCCACTACATGTCCAATGTCTGGTCTAGCATAGACCATTACATACATCAGGCTACCAACTACACTTGCATATGGAAGAGAGGACATGACATCTTCCTCTTCTTGTGTCTTAGGACACTGTTCTATAGATAACTTTACACCTACACGAATAGGAACGTTCAATGGTTTACTATCCTGCATATTAAATCTCTGCAATATTGTCTCAACATACTTCCTCTAGTTTAACTAGAACTTCCTCTTTGCCCCATCTCTTTTAAGTTCCATGCCCAAAATATGTTTTCATGTCAAATTTGGACGACAATTGGGTCTTAAAGTCCTAGATAATTTCTTTGTCATTTCCAACCAACAACATGTCATCCACATATAAGACCAAATAAATAACATGATCACCAATTAATTTAAAATACACACAGTGATCTGCTTTGCTTCAGGTGAATCCAAGTCCCCGTATAAATGTATCAAATTTCTGATACCACATCCTTGGTGACTATTTTAACCCATAAACGGACTTCTTTAATTTTCATACCAGTTCTTTCTCACCCTTCACTGCAAAGCCTTCAGGTTGCTTCATGTATATTTCCTCTTCCAAATCCCCATGAAGAAATGGTGTCTTCACATCCATCTGTTCTACCTCAAAATCAAAAGCAGCAACAACAGATAAAAGTAATATATTAGAAGTTACCTTGGCAACAGGAGAAAAAATATCACCAAAATCAATTCCCGGCACCTGGGAATAACATTTTTCTAGCAACCGACTATTGTATTTCTCCACCATTCCTTTTGCATTTGTCTTGTTCTTAAACACCCATATGCTGCCAGTGGATTTCCTTCTAGCCAGCAACTCCACTAGATCCCAAGCCTCATTTTTTTTGCAAAGATGCCATTTCATCAACCATGGCCTCTTTCCAGAGTTTTCCACCCTTTGAATCTACTGCTTCCTTTATAATTCTAGGATCATCATCAATAATAGATAAAGAATATTTTGAATAGAAAGTAGATGGACTATACCTTTCTGGCTACCTTCTTTCTCGAATTGATCTTCTCACACCCGGAGTTTGTGGCTCTTCATGTTTTGATTCCTCCTCTGCTTTAGAGTCTAATTCTCCGTCCTTTAGTTCAAAATCTATGTTCTCAGGTTCCTTTGGTTGGAATTCATGTTTAATAACATCTTTCACCTCTTCGAACACCACACATTTCACCTCTCCACCGTTATTTATCTTCAACACCTTTATCTTCTTCTCTATCTAGTTTTCCACTAGAGCCTTAACTTCTTTAAACCTATCAAAGACTTCAGATTTATTCTTATGGAAACATATCCATGTATTCCTTGAGAAGTCATCTATAAATGATACATAGAACACATAATTACCCAGTGATGGAACCTTCACAGGTCCAAACACATCACTGTGCACAAGCTCTAATATTTGTTTCACCCTCTTACCACTAGAGGGAAACTCACCCGATTCTTCTTCCCATATACACATTTTTCATAGAAATCAAAATCTAGAGAGTTATTACTCATACCTTCTACCATACCTTTACCATAAAGTATTCAAAGGCCCTTCTCTCTAATATGTCCAAGCCTTTGATGCCACAACATGGTCTTCTCTCCAGAGACCACTAGATTTTCTGCTCCACTTTTAGGAACCACAGAACTATTGCATCCATAAACAATCGTGCTACCTTGTAGCATGTACATAGTTCCAATCTGAACTCCCCGCATCAATATCAGTGTTCCACGAACCATATTTCACGTATCATTGTTGAACACTGTTTTTACACCTACATCATCCAACTTGCTTACAGAAATCAGATTTCTCGCCAACGCAAGAATATGCAGAACACTCAGAATTGTTTTAACCCTTTCACCTTGCAACTTCAACTTTACTTTTCCACGACCAATGATTCTAGACTTCCTATCATCCCCTAAGAAGACATCAGTATCGTCGTATTTCTCATACTCACAAAACCACTCTCTATGGGGAGTGAAGTGAAAGGATGCACCTGAGTCAATCAACCATGCCTCATGATCTACATGCGTACTTGAAGAAGCCAAGTACACATCCCCACCTTCATCTGAGGTGGTTTTCACCTTTGCAGAAGGAGCATCATTAGATCCCTTTCCTTTATCAGGAGCTTTAGATTTACTGTCCCTTTTGTAGTGCCCTTCCTTTCCGCATTTCCAGCACACCACCTTTACATGTTTTCCTGGAGAGTTAGATCTCCCTCTAGATTTAGATCTCCCACTCGATGACTTATTTTTGTTTTTGTTCAGGGACTGTCCTCGTATAAACAAGGTATAACCATTCTGGCTCTCCATATTTTTCTATCTCATCTCCTTTCTAACAAGGATGAGACTATTTCATCAAATTGCAAGCCAGTTGCATTGCTACCTATTGCAATAACGAGACTGTCCCACGAATCTGGTAGGGAACACAAAAAATTGATGCACTTATCCTCATCTGAAATTTTAATATCAATAGATGCTAACTGACTTACCACAGTATTAAATACATTCAGAAGATCTGTCACTCAGTCTCCATCTTTCATCCTAAGGTTATACAGCTTGTACTGCATGAACAATTTATTCACCAAAGATCTAGATTGGTACAAAGCGCCTAACTTATCCCACAAATCCTTCATCGTAGCTTCCCCTGATACATTCAACAATACTAAATTTAAGACACACAATCATATTTTTCTCTTTGCCTAATGATCCAACTTCTTCCATTCTTCATTAGATACTCCTGTTAGTTTAGTACCCGGATCTACTACGATCCACTGATTTTTATCCGCCAACAAATCCTCCATCTTGAGTTTCAACAACTCAAAACTCTGAACATTAAATTTCTCGACCTCTATCTTGCCACTGCTAGCCATCTTCTTTGACCACCAGAATTGATCTCGTAGATGTCCCACTGAATAGGGTCTACCACAGGCCTGAGCAAAACCCATCAACAATAAAGGTGTCCCCTCGAAGCCAAAATAACGCTAATACCAAATGAATGTATTAACCCTGTATAGAAATTACCTGCATATGAATTCTAAAATAGAGAAAATAAACAATGCGACAGCGTAACACATAAAACACATACACACAAAGATTTTCCCCTAGATCCCAAAACTAGAACTATTAGCTTGATTTTTCATTATGTTCCTTTCATTGTTATAATACATATTTATACATGTTGAAGAATCCAATACCATGGACTAAAAACCATGACGTCAAAAACCATGCAATGAAAACCATCTCATCCAAAACCATGTGTGAAAATCATGCAAAAAACCGTAGGTGCATCCACCCAACCTATCATAGGTTCCAAAACCAAAATTTTCTAGGGTGCTGCCCTGGACCCCATAGAGTGGGGTTACCTTCTCCCCTCAAAGCCCCTGTGACCCCACCACTATGCAATCGGCACAATGAAGGGTGGGCTCCACCCCCTTCTAACCCTTCGGTTAACTACGTGGGCTTTATTGGAAATAATATAACATAATCCAACATTGATTCCTCAATGACTTCCAATATGTCTCTTCCCATGAAGTGCCAAGTGGCTTAGTAAAATTTTGCTGTAAACCCATTTTGACTGAGGGCCTTATTTTTTTCATACCCTTGATGATTTGTTCAAACTCTTCAAGCGCAGATGCTCTCATCAAGGTTAAGTTTGTTCCTACATGACCCTATGAGGTAAATATTGAGAAATTCTTCGAATTGCTTCTGTTCTATCTTCTTGTGGTTCTGATAGGAGATCTATGAAGTGGTTTACTAGAAGCCCCTTCATCTCATCGTGTTTTACTCTACGGTTCCCCTCTTTGTCTTTTAGGTAGAATATTCTATTCTTCTAGTAGTGTTGGACCATGGCCTTGTGAAAAAACCAAGTATTACACTCCCCTTCTCTTATCCAATTCACCCTTGGGTTTTGTTTCCATAGAATCTCTTCCTCCTTCCACCTTTCCTCCAACTGACTTAGTAATTGACCCTCCTTTGTTTCTAACTCTTTTGATCCACCTTCCTTAATGATTTTTTGTTGCACCTCTATCATCTTCTAATTAAGTTGTTTTTGGTCCTTCATGATGTGCCCAAATTCTTCTTTGCTCCATTTCCTTATCTTCTTCTTGATTTCCTTGAGTTTTAATTCAAACATATGCATATAGTTCCTCCCTTATTGATCATTCTACATTCACCAGGCCTCAATTTTTTTAATGAGGGTTGGGTCTCTGAGCCAAAAAGCCTTGGACCTAAAAGGTCAAATTTTCAGGCTTGGTTTCAGATCCACTTCCAGTCGTATCGACTAGTGGTCTGATTCCATCCCAAGGAAAATCAATGGTTCTATGAATATGCCTATTCTAATAAACTACTTAGATATTAGGAATCTATCCAATAAAGAAGAAATTTGGCGATTCCCTCCTCTTCTATTGATATGTTGGTGAGTCCAAGCATCATTCTGAATCATTCAAGCTTTTCTCTTCCAAGCACTTTGTTATGCTTTCCTAGAATGCAAGCATCACATTGCTTAAGTTTCCTAGGAATTGTAGGCAACCCAACAACACCATTTTCCTTAAACAAGCGGAGATTGTCATAGTTCAAATGTTCAAATCTAGCATAACCTAATAAACATGATGGAAGTGTACCTTCTTTATAATGATAATTGTATGAGAAATTTTGTGCATGAGCAGATGTTCCTTGCAGCTTGAGAAGCCTTTCTTCTTCTATTCCCCTCATGACAAGTGAGTGGAAAGATGCTTTTCTTACCTTATGCTTGCCATCAAACATATGAATGGAGTGACCTTATTGGCAGATGTCAACCAAGGACATCAAGTTTCTCTTGAGCTATGGGAGATATAGAACATGATGCATAAGAATGTCTAGAAGACTAGGCAGATTAAGCTTGATTGTGCCAAGCCCTGATGGCTTGATTTTTGATTGGTCTGCAAAGTGTTTTGCTCCATCAACATTGTTATTAAATTCTTCAAAAAAATATTTTGTATGAGTCATGTGGCAAGTTGCTCCTGAATCAAGAAACCAATCATTTTTCCAAGAAGCAAGTGAAGCATTAAAGAAATCTTCATTTACTCCAATATTATATTATGCCACAACATAGTGAGCAGATTCAGGTGCTTTACCTTTGTCTGTATAATTAATTTCACCTTTCTATTGGTTTCTTTTCTACTCACTTTTGTACCATGGTAGCTTTCTTGTAGAGGCATCATGTGATCCATTTCTTTTGCAGTGAATGTAGTGCAAATCTGCCTTTTCTCCTTGGGAATGTCTACCCCCCGCCTCTAAAATATCTTCCTCTTCCTCTTCGACCACCTCTTCCGCCTGAAAAATCTTGAGTAGGATGCTTTTGTTTATGAGAAAGGTACGCAGCCTCTTCAAAAGATTCAGGGGTTTTTTTCTTTACAAATGCTTTCTCTTTCAGCAAACTTTTTCAAAAGAGAGTCAAAGGTGATATCTTTGAGATTTCCATTTGCTTGCAATGACTCAAGATAATTGGAGTAAGGAGGATAAAGTGCCTTGAGAAAAGAAATAAGAGGAACATTCAATTCAACCTTAGTGGATTTTATATCATGCATTATAGAATTTACTTTAGATGCAAGAGCAAGAGGATCATTATTTTGCAGTTCAAGAGTGAAGAGTTTAATCATGAGTTGAACAACTTTAAGTGCAAAATGTGAATCATAGAGTTCTTCCAGATTTTGTAAGGCTTCAAAGGCAGTTGAAAATGACAAAATATGGCAACTCACCTCTTCATTTGTAGATGTTTTCATTAATGCATAAGCTTTGTTGTTCTTGTTTTCCCAAATGATGAGCTCTTTGTCTGAGGTAGGCTGTACTGGTCCATTGTCTCCATCTACGACACACACTACTTTACACAACTCATTGAAAATGAGGGTGTGTCTTATCATATGGGACCATTCAGGATAGTTATCCTTGTCAGTGAGAACTATTCCCAACATGGATATGATTGAACACATTCTGTGAAAATTACATCTACTGATAGAAAAATATTTCTACCAATACAGTAAAATTGTACTTCTGGTGGTAATTTTTTTTTTAATTACAATTCAAAAGGGCATTTTCTCCATATAGGGCATTGTACTATCTTTGTCTTTAATGAAAATATAAAACATAGATTAGCTATGAATTCTCAAAATATTTCAAACCTCTTCCTCATCATTTTTTCCGCAATGTTCTTGAATTGTTTTACATGAAAAGGCAAAAAAGCTATCTGAATTTGGTCTTCACCAATTTAATGTCAACCCATGTCTCAAATACTTATAAAATACCATGCAGTCAGTGTATCAAAAAAGGGCTCAATACAATTCCATGTGTTAAACAACGTTAAGAGTACATTCAACAACATTCAAAGTACATTCAACGCGTGGCTTTTAACACATTTTACATGCAAAAAAATATTCAATGTATATACCAAAAAATTCAAAGTATATGCCAACGTTATGTGAAAAACTTCAACATATATACTAGCATCATTCACGCAGCAGACTCAGGTTCCTTTTCTATGTCAAGCCAAAATTAAAAAAATACTAGGAGCATTGTATATATAATATATATGAAACATCTACATTTTATTCGTCAGCCCTTTGAAAAAAACACATCGCACCTTTCACATTCATTTCCACAGCCTTCACATAAATTAATGTATAGCCAAACAACTGTATAATTAAACAAAATTTCTTACGTCTCTCAAGAGTAAACAACCACAAAACTCAAATTAGCAGAATTTCCATCAACCAAGGTCAATTTGACATGATGGATCAATCTTGTCCTTGAACTACATAATTATATTAGCTGGTCACATATATCATGGATAGCTAAAAACTCTCTTTGATTCCTTCTAGCTTATTCTAGCATTGGAGGGAGCGCCCAACGTTCACGTTGGATTCACTATTAAAAACAGTTCAATAGATAAGTGTATGGTTCAAAAGAATTTTGGCAGCAATGTACAACATACAACAAAGAAATCTATGCATTCAATGGATAGAAGGCAAAGTAGGAATAACTCTGAGTGAGAGAAGGAGTTCATTAGGATAATTCAACACATGTCAGGTCACTGTACATCACAGAGCAACGACTGTGGAGGGGACAGAAAGTAGTAGGTAGTGGAAAAAGAAATTTAGGTAGTGGGAGTTACAACTATTTTGGGAGCTAGCTCTGATACCATGTCCGACCAGGCAATAACTCCTCAACCAAAAATTGATTCGTATGTTATTCCTTCAGGTAGGTCTTCATTATATACATGAGGGAGATATTGTTCACTTCATCTCTTGATGACTATTCATATTACTTATTTCTCTATTTATATTATATTCACCCAATCATGAGGATTAGGTGTCAACAGTTCTAGTTGTGCACCCCATTGATTGTTGGGATGTCCACTAGGTGCTTCTCTACTATGGTGTCCCTGAATAACTTCATGTTTGTGTCCAATGTTATCATGCCTCGCCTTTTCTCTGCAAGTGAAGTGATCATCCTGATGTCTCCTCCCACCACCCACAAGTCATCTAAGTATATGCTTCTCATTTTTCCTACGTTCTAGAGGAAATCCATTCTTTCTCCTAGGATATGGGGTCCATATACTCCTGTGAGGATCACCCAATATCTTGATCCAATGACTTTCAATCTTCCCGAGAGGATTCTTAGGATGGTGACCCAGTCTTCAAACCATATTTCTCCTAGGCTCCAGATGATTGCCAACCCTCCTGCACTATCATTTGCATCCTGTTCAATAACCTAATACTGGGGTTTGATATTTTCCAAAATCTCCTTCAGGTTTCTTTCACTTATATTCATTTCTTGTATTATTATTATACTGGGTCTACATTTTTTCAGTCTCTATTTGAGGTATCTCTGCTTGCCTCTGCTATTGAGGCCTCTTATGTTCCATGTTGTATAAGCATTTCAACAATTTTGGGTGTTGTAGAAAGACCTTTGATAATGACACTACTCTCCTTGAGTTTACTAATATTTCCCCACCATCTGTATGGATTCATTCATTGGTCTTCTACCTCATTTATTTCCCCTTTTTCCTAGGGTTCCTGATTCTTTCTCTTGTCTGCAATTGGACCCTAGGTGCTCTGGCTAAGCGATAATAGCTAATCCTTATTTTATCTTGTATTGCTGAAAAGTTTCCTTATAGAGTTGTTTCTGATCCTCTGGATAGATTATTCGTCCACATGTATCCACCCGTATAGTAGTCGTTTCATCACCTACTCTTCCACACTGGGATCTTCTTTCTCGGAGTCGATCTCCGTTGGGTTTGTCTCTACCATTTGTATGGTATTCTCCTCTCTTTGGTTTTCATCTATCTTGTCTCTTTTGGTTATTTCCCTCGGTATACCTTGTCTGTATGCTTTCCATCTCCTTAGTATGCTCCCTGCTTGTCTCCCTCATCACGTCCACCTGAACGGTGGTGAATATGTTATGGTTTCACTGCTCTTTCTCATTTTCATTTTCCTTCTAGTTCCCAAGTATTTTTTAGTTTCTTTTTCCTTTTGTGCACCTCCTGGAATCCGTCCCCATCCTATCTTGATGTTGCCTCTCCTTCCCTCTTCTCATTCGGCTGATTGTATGTGTTATTTAATAGGCAAGCATGATATAGGTGTCCATATTCATGTCATCACCTACATCTGAATGGGATATGAGCATAGTCTAGGGGTTGTTTCCATATCTCATCATGATATCCTAGCTCTATGTAGTATGGTAGCGTCTCAATGATATTCATGTACACACATATTCTTGCATATGAGGTGTACCTACCTTTTCTTGTCGAGTTTGCCACTTTGAGAAAGGCTCTGATTGAGTTTCCTATTCCTTCTAATATTTCAGGGTCCTAAAAGTCGATGGGTAGGTTGAAGATCCATACCCATTGTCTCGTAAACTGGCCATCATTGTTGAAGAAATATGGCCCATATTCGAAAACCTTATCCTTGTCTTCTAGGTTGGAAAATATTACTGAGAAGAACCCTTTCTCCCCCAGGTTAAGATCCATATGCCCCTTTGGTTGTCATCATTGCTGGATCCGTTTGACCAGTTCCTTCTCAGTTGGAAGCCCTAATAAACTTACATATTAGGGCATGGTCCTTGATATCTCTTCTATATTCCTCCAATTTGCTTTTGGGTATTACAAATTAGGGTTTCTTGGGTGCTCTGGGTAGGCATTTTCCTCTCATCCCCGCTCGCCATTTAGCTACCAAAACCGGTATCATTTTCCCATGATTTTTGTTGCCTCTGGCTACGCCATGAAAATTCGTCTCCCCTACAGCAACATTTCTATAAGAGGGGTTCTATCCCCCCTTCCATACCACTCATTTCATGTTCTAGAAGTATCCTTTGTCATTTTTCCCCTATCATTGATCAGGCTGTGGTGTTTGCAGGTTTGTTAGGCAAAGTCCGTGATACCCAAACCCTAGCTTCTCCCACACTTCCTCTGTCAACCATGCCTCTCTCCGATTTAGTTGGCGATTTTCATTTATATAGGAGCCGAACAATATATTTTAGTGTTACAAATTATTTTATCTGATAAAGATAATATTACATATTTATTAATTATATATCAAATAGGTGATAAAAATTTATTTATTTATATTAAAATATATTATAAAATTAAGATACAAAGGAATGATGATGAAAGATGATTAATGTTTAGTAAAGATTGTTGTGTTTTATCTTATTTTAAAGAAAGTAATAAATTATTTGTATTTTTTTAATATTTTATTTCTATGATAAAAAAAAGAAGGGAAAGAAGCACTTCCAAATTGCTAAGTAAACTTAACAAGGCTAGTGGTGTGGAAAATGTTTTGGAAATGAGAATGGATGTGATTAAGGGATGGGAATCAAGGAGAAAGTGTTTTTAGTATTGAAAACATGACAAATTCTTTTCTCCCAGAGGGCTTTGGTAATAAAACAAAATTGGTTTCATATTGAAGCTCATGGGAATTAGTTCTTATATTTGCAATGCTAATTTTCATTTTAGTACTTGTCAAGAGAAAAACATAATTCCAATTAGCAATAGGGATTGATCACCTCCCAATAATATAGTAGGTTCATTTTCCCCTCCTTCTCCTATTCATTCCACAACCTATCCTTAAATTTGGACATAATAGTATTTTTAATATTATCCTTATTCTCTAGGATGATCTCCTCCTTTATCCTCTATAGTCAATCCAAAATAAGCATCCTACCATTTAATAAAACTAATTATTCAAAAAAAAATTAAGATATATTAAAGTTATGTATAAATAAATAGAAAATATTATAAATGTAATTTGAAATTAATGTTTTCTTGGCTCAATAATTAAGAAATAGTATAAAATATTAGATAGTTATAAATAGTAAATACGTCTATATTAAAATAAATTTATACGATATGTTGAGCAATAAATTGAATGATTTATTCTAGCCCAAACATTAAATCTAATTGAAAAAAAGTAAAGTCTGATTGAAAAAATAATATTAAGGTTCATAATGTTATGGTATATATAATTAAAAAAGTATTTAGTTATTAAGAAATTATTATTGGAAATTTTCAATAATGTTTAGCTTTTTATTAATGTTGAGAAATGTTTTTTGGAAATATTTTTTAATGTTATCTCGTTACGGAATATTCCCTATCTAAATAAACATAATTATAATTGGTGAAAATTTATATAGTATTTTTTGGTTAAATTTAAATAATTTTTTTTTTTTTAAATATACACAAAAAATTTCAAAATATAAAAACAATTAAATTACAACTTATATTATAATTGAGAATTAACTAAATCAAACATATTATGATATATATTATTATATATATATATTCACTCACTTTTTCAATTTCAAATATTATTAATTATAAATTTAAGACATTTTTCCAATTTCAAATATTGGTAAGTTCCCAAATAATTAGTTAATATATTATATGTTTTATTATCATTGAAATGAAAAACATTCAACTCATCTTTCAATGTGAAATATAACTAAATTGTAAATTTAAGTATTGAGATAATTAGATATCAATAAAACATCTTTAGCTATTTTGGCCTATCTCTTAAATCTACAATCAACTAACTTCAAAACATTATTTTCATCTGCTTTCTAGTAATATATTTGTTTCTTTATTACAAATTTACACACATTCTTTTCATAAAAAAATTGAGTCCATTTGGGCTGTTCAAATACTTTGTATCCATCACATTATATTTCAGAGAGTATAACATCCCCTAGTAAACCTCATGAAAATATATATAGGATAAAACTCTTTTATGGAATTTATTAGTTTGTAGTATTGTCAATCACTTAGTCCATATTATTTATTAAACCATTAACAAGTCACATAATGTAACAACCATTGTTGCAACTTATTAATGAGGAATTTAACAAGTCACATAATGTAACAACCATTGTTGCAACTTATTAATATAAAACTCCTCATTGTAAACATTCATCCTTATTATTCAACTAATTAGTAGTTAATCACATATTTTATGATGTAAGTGCCAACATTTTGGAAGGAATAAACATCATTAGAATGCAATAATAAGAAAACACATCAATGAGCACCGATATATCCTGGAGAAGTGAAAAACCAGCAAACATTTATTTTATTAAAAATTTCACGATGATGTTCATCCCTCACTAAATGATATCTAGTCCATCCATTGGACATTATCACTACTAGCTAGAAGTTATTACATTAATCAGGATATCATTTACTCCACAATTCCTCGAACATTATGTCTTTGTAACCTGGCGGTTCCTGTAGTAGATTATCTTCCAATTGACATTCCTTCAATTTACATGAACCATCAGTTTGTTGCCTACCATAATGTTAAATATAATCTATATTTCACATAAATCACAATCCATAATGTTAAATATAATCTATATTTCACATAAATCTCAATCCTTGTAATTGCTACTGTCAAAAAAATCTAACATCATGAATACATAAAATATTTATCAAAACAATAATAACTCTTTACTATTTATGCTTCAAACATGTTTTCACATGCATAAATAAGATGTATATAAAGTATTGATACACATCTCTTTTACTCACATTTCACATGAATTAATTAAAAGCGCATAACTACCAAAAACATGTCTATTTATATTTACATGTGTTTAGTTATGACACAGCTATACATCCAAATATCAGATGTATAAACTAAAACACATAAATATTATTGAGGCATCATTTTTTATCCTTACATCACATGTATCATGAGAAAGGGAAATAATTATATTCTTCTTTTTGCCACAAGAACACGGTAATAATGAAACGAATCTTCATGATTATCACCATCTCTTTGCACAAAAAGGGAGAAATATTTCCAAAGATAGACATCTCACTAACTAATATGTCATTTTAAAAAACACTTTATTTTCCAAAAGAACAACCACTGCAACTACCTACATAAAATAAACTAGCACATTAGATATGATTTTTTGGATGTAAATTTATATTCTTCTTCCAAAAGAAATTGACCTAACAAATATTATCTTGATGCATGTAAACAGATATTCTTTTTCTAAAGAAAGTTAACACCATAGTTATTATTCTTCTCCATATGTACACTTATTATTTCTAAAGAAATCTATGAAGATGGCCTTCACTTCTATGTATATCAACATATAATATTTTTTTTAAAAACTAGCATGTGTTCTTATCCTTGTATGCACAAGCTTCATAAGAAAATTTTAAATAAAATAACCTTGATTCTTACCATTTCATAGAAAATAATTCACATGCAATCCTTCAAAATAGTAATCTTGACTCTTATCATTTCATGCTCAAGAATTCATATGTAATCTTCAAATAAAACTAAAACCGTAGTTATTTCCTTATATATTTCTTTTTCAAGAAAGTCTATCACAATTGGCTATTCTACATGATATTGGAGTTCCTAAATATGATATTGGAGTTTTAGTTTGAAAATTCATATGTATAAAATATAAACAAATATTCAA
>APFE030369191.1:183561-214612 GCA_000404065.3 Pinus taeda
TTGCTGCGTTGATTTTGGAAATGGGTTTCACCATTCCCATTCCTGCTTTTGTTATCTAACCATTGCTCAGACCCTCTTCCCCTCATAATCCCTCTGTTAGCAATCCCTCTATCATCCTTCCTTCTGTTATAGCTCCCTTTGAGCACTTAGCCAAAAATTACAGCATGGTGCAACATTGAATGCGATGTCAAAAAGGCAGAACTCGGGGAGGCAGAGGCAGAACTTGGGGAGGTAGTTCTCGCCCTTCGACTGATTCGCACCCTGAGCCCATTGCCTCCTCTCCTTCCCCTGAACTACATCATCCCCAGAGATATGGTGGAGGCAGATATCCTAGTACACGAAGTGGACGGGGTCATACTCGGTCTTCAGGTGCAATTCATGGTGATTTTGCAGTTCACTCTACTAGTTTTCCTTTTCCCCTTCATCCCACTCCCCACTCAACCCAATTTAGATTCTTTATCACCTTGAACAAGCTAGTAATCACTGCTACAATCTCCATCCTGTTCACAAAAGACAATGAACAGACTGCCTCTCAGGTGGAAAATGTTGACTTTTGGCAAGAGGAAGCTGCGAGATACAGCAATTGCAGAGACACGGGGAAGAACATGATAGATGAAGGTGTTTTTGCTCTACATGGTAAGAACCTTGGTGGTAGTCAGCATGGTGAAAGTGGTAGCTCTACAGCCACGTGCTCCTTAGGTGGAATTGGTCATGACGGGTTAGCTTCGTAAGCGACAACTGGCAAGCATGGCAACGCCCAACCAATGGATGAGCCACATAGCGGTGTTGGTGAGCCACACAAGAGCATGTCGAGGGATGAGGTGGATGATTAGGCATGCCCAATTGTTGAGAAACCCATCCCAGATGATTTCAAATATTTTGACATGGCTGCCAGGTGTCCTGACGTGGCTGCCAAGTGTATTATGTCTGGTCTTTTTGTTTTTGTTAGTTTTTGTTGGAATCTGGTCTTTTTCCTAGATCTTATGTCATCATGAAATGTCACTATTTCTTTTGTGATTTCTGGTCTTAAGAACTGATACCATTTCTAGTTTTTTGTTTTCTGTGGATTGGTTTCCCCAATGTTGGGGCAGTCCAGATATATGCTGAAACACAATGTTAAACTTTGCTGAGGCTTAATCCTCTCTCTATATTTTTGTGCATATAAATAGATTATCTTAACTGAGAAAGAAAAAAATATTATTTGGAGAGAATTGTAAAAAATATAACAGATTTAATGATTAGATCCATTTTATAGCAATTGTTGTGTAATGCTGATGGGAGTTTCCTAATTTTCTACATCTCCAACCATATTTTACTTTTGGAAGGATCTTTGAAGTTCCCTAATTGCTAATATTGTGGTTTTTTGCTTTTCCCCAAAGCAACCCTGATAATAAAAATTAACCCCACCACACTACCCACAGAAAAATTAGTGTCAATATAATAATTAGCCTTGAAATTTTTTCTTACTCTCCATGGTTTACTCTCAAAATGGAGATGGACCAACCATGGCATAAAAAATTTATTGATGAAAACTATGATATTTTAAGAAATTATTTTTCTAACCTGCTAACCTCCTAGCTTCAAGATTTGCATGAAGAATAAAACATGAAAAAATGGTTACTATTATGGTATTTAATGCATTTAAAAGTTTTCACAAAGAAGGTTGACATTGAACAAATCCATCCCTTGAAAAACAAAGGCAAATGCATACTTAGCCATTACTTTAGTAGCAACATATAAAGACTAAAATGAATAAATGTATTGACATATTTCTTTCAGATAATCACCATATATACAAGTGTCTTATGCTAAAAAATAAAAAAAGATACACCAAACAACAATGCTCCAAACATACACATCATTGTAGTCAACAAAAATTCATTTAGATAGTTGTTCACAATTAGCGTCTACAATATTAAACACGGTACAAATCTCAAGATTCAATATGAATTATTAACCATTTGAGATATAACCATTTGAGATATATTATTGTAAGGATGTAGACAAGATCATGTTGATCACCATATAGGATGACTAGGAAAAAATGCTGGCAAAAAGCATATTACAACCCTATGATGTTGCTAGCTATGGAATTGTATGCATTTATCATTTTAATTACAAATTAATTCAATAAAGTCATCACTATTGCACCCATTACATTACACAAATAATAGTTCGGAAGACCTTTGTCAGCCTTGTTAGGTTCTTAATATTGATATTTCCATATCTGAAAAAGAACCACAATGAAACAAGTTACACGCGCACGAGATTACAAATCTGATGGAAAATATTAAACCCAGCTTAGTTTTTCCTATATGAATTTTAGTGTAGTCAATTGTAATTTTTTTTTCTGATTGTTTTTACTAGCTATTGGGATCATATTTCTACTTCATGAGAGTGACCTTCACAAATGTCACTATTGGGATTAAATTTATTATGGCTGTAACAAAAGTAGAATGGACAACGTGACTATTGGGATTATATTTTTTGGAGATTTAACTCCTTTTATTGTGCATATTGAATGATGTTCCTCATCATTAAATGTAATTGTTGTGTGAGTTTTTTGGTTGTTAATTAGTTGGATTTGAGAGATTTAGTCCAACTAAAATACCTCATATATTGGTGTTCAATGAGATGTTCTCTCAACTAATTGATTGTATAGATAAGATATTATTTCTATCTTAAACCAACAATTGATGTATTTATATGTGTCTTTATTGTAGTGCAAAATAACTTTTGGTGTTCAATTAGATTGTTAAACTTACCAGAGCTAGTGCCACTCAGTTAACTCCCTTAAGGAGGGATCAAATATTTTCAAGAGAGATGTGTGAATTATTTGATGTACAATTACATTAGAGTTGATGTATAATGAATTAACATGGCTTTGAAAAAAGTTATCTGTTCGTAGATCGGTGAGTTATGGATGCATTGAGTAGTTTTGGGCAATACAACCTATGGGGATTCCTTTAGTCTTTTTATGTGGCTCCACTTAGTGGGTTCGTGAGGAAGATATGAATCATGGATCGTAATTTTTTTTTTAAATCGTATGCGCTCATTACAAAAATAATAGCCTATTTTTGAAACATATATGATAATGGCTATGTGTAGATTTGGGACTTTAATATGCATTTCAGTTCTTTGGTGACAATTGACCTGAGTGCAATGAAGATGAGGATGCTACGATATGAATGGTATCCTAATGAGGTTATGAAGTGTCTTGTAGATGTTGTTTAATAATTGAATTTGAAACATCTGTGATTCAAGAGTCTATGGGTGGAACTCAAGAATCCAACTTCCCTGCTACACCTTTATGATGGTTATGAGATAACCTGATGATTTTCACTCTATGTGATTTCGAGGATGATTAGAAAAGTTTCTCCTACAAAACCCTCCAAAATTTTGGCCTCCGCTCAATTTGAGAGCCTTGCTTCATCTTGTACATTGTTGTTGCAAACATTGAAACTCATTATGTTTGTTCTTTCAAGGATTTCTTTCCCCTTTACAAGATATGAAAACAATCATCTTTGCACATGTTAGCTGTCATGAGATGTTTCTAATCCTATTATACTAGTTTCAAAATGTAATATTTTTGTAAATGAGTTGTTCTATACGTATAAACGTTCATCACAGTTTCCACAAAGTGTATCTTTGGTGTCACACTTGTTGTAACTCATCGTGAAGTTGTCACAGTAATGGAAATTAATTATTCATGTGTCGTAGATGATCTATGCTATTGTGTCATCAAGCATTCTATGTGTGTGATCATAGTCTAATTTTTATCATTGTTCACATCAATCTCACTGATCCTCCACTTAGACATTTTCTAAGAATATTACCTACCAAGAAACCTAGCTTCACCCAAACTCTTTGAATTACACATTGCGTAGTCTCAGTCCTATAGTTATCACCTTTCCTCAAGACATTTCACAGTGGCCCAACCTCCTTTGTCTCCTCAAACAATGTAATATTCTCATCTAGTGTCCATCCCTGCAACCTAGCCACCTGACTCCAAGAATTACACAATTTTCTTCCTCATCCTAGCCCAGACTACACACTACATATCCTCAAGCTCAAGGTTCACACCTTACTACTAGAGTTACAAAACTACATAGTCACTAAGCGCTTCTTTCAACTTATTCCTTGGTTCCGACTTGAACAATAGATAATTTTGTGTTATCCTAGACTAGGCATTTTTCGGGTTGATGTTATCTTGTCATGAGCGAATTACAGATACATTTACCTCAGTATAACATGGCTAGCTATTGAAGAAGGAAAATAAGGAGGGAAGCGTGTTGAAAGACATCTTTGTATCCCAACATGCAAGTTTATCCATCAAGAGAAAGAAAAGGGACACTAGTTTGCGATCACAACTCAAGAATTGAGATCATTGAATATTCCTTATCACCAAGCCATGCGAAGATGGAAATAAAAGCATTCTAAAGAGGACACTCAACACATAGTCACAATCATGGAATGAGATTGCCACATCATCAAGTATTCTATGTCAATAGTATAATGTCATGTCATGTCATGAGTTGTCACATGCCACACCATTACGGTGGATTATGTAATTCCTATTTCAAAATTGTATTATAAAGTTAAAATCTAAAGAACATGTGTGGAATATGAAGATTCATGTAAAGTTTAAAGGTCATATAATTAAAAATTCTTGAGGTTAAATGAAGAGTCACAAGGAAAGTGAAGCATCACCTCCACATTATTATATATACACCTTCATTTTAAGAGTAAAGGACTTTTCACTTTGGCTCATCCTACAAGGAATTAGAGAGATAAGGTAGTTCTTTTGAGGAGAATGGAGTAGCTCCAATGCCTCACTATTGGAGCTAATTATTTTCATTGTATACATGTGTCTTGGAACTTTTACTTAATATAAGAAGCCTTATGGGCCAACACATTCTTCATGCATGGATTATGGATATTTGTAAGAGGATTCAGTAAATGGTTGTAATTTATGTTTTCTTTCATTTGTGACAAATTAGTTGAGATATTTTAGTTATTTTAGTACTTATCATGTTGAGAATGTCATGTAATTACTATTATCATTATCGCATCCTCATGGACTCTTCCACTGGATATTAGAAAAATCTTCCTTGTTAAATTGGTTACAATTCCCGTCATATCGCTATGGACTATTTTGCTTGATGTTGTATATATCCTTATTTCTCACATG
Organism: Pinus taeda; assembly: GCA_000404065.3. Classification (NCBI taxonomy): domain Eukaryota; kingdom Viridiplantae; phylum Streptophyta; class Pinopsida; order Pinales; family Pinaceae; genus Pinus; species Pinus taeda. Next base: position 188,753 of record APFE030369191.1, read on the forward strand.
TGTCTCTAGTAAGATGGTACTACTACCTTTCTCTTAGAGGGTCACTTCTCTTCCCCTTCAATGTGAAATAAATTTGGAAGACATAAAATCAAACACTAACCAAGCACACTCCCTTACTTTTCAATGATGCATTTTCACTCCACTCTCTTGCTGACAATTAGTGCCAAGGAATATCTTTAATATAATTGAAAATCAGGTCATATTCAAGATGAGACTCCTATCTCAAATTGTGTGAGGTCTAATTGGGACTGCACATTAGGAAGAACCCTTAAATGTTGGCAGGTCCAGCACTTTCAATATTTCTGGTGCTAGAAGGAGGGAAACAATATTTTTATGGTTGATAACCTTGCCAACCCCAATCTTACTTCCTCTGGTCTAGTCAGTGACATTCCAAACATCTCCCCTACACACATTCATGAAGTTAGTAAGTATTCTCATCCTGAGACTATATAAAATTGTGAAATCTCTTACAACCACATCCAACCTATCCACCCCATCACCTGAAAGTTTGTAAGTGCTATTGAATTGATTCTCAGAGTAAATAATCTTCCATATTTTCAAAAGAAGAACCAAACCACCCTCACTAGGATAGTGGCTTCAGTAGTCTAGAATTTGGTTCTTGCCACTCTTAAGAGTTAGTTGATTCTGAAAAAACACAAAAATACCAGAGAAACCTCCAAAATTCAATGGTGATGACAATGATAGCGTGGTACTCTTCAATGATACATTCCACGAGTTAGGAAATAAAGAAGAAAAAGAAGACCAATCAGATTCTAACGAAGAAGGGGAAAATAACAACATAGATATGACAAACCAAGATCATGACTGGATGAATGTGGGCCCACCTGCACTGTCAATTGTGTTACACAAAATGCCGAGGCACTCAAATATGATACTAATGCTGTATGACCCTAAAAAATTGATTAAAGCAAAGGACCATCTAGAAAACCTCTACCTAAATCTATAAACACTTGAAGTACGTTATGATTATGTTACATGCATATTGTTTGCATGTACCTTAGATGGTAGAGAAATGATATGGTATCATAGCCTTCCCATGAACTTGATCCAGAATTGGAGGTATTTTAAAAGACTGTTTCTTAAAAAAATCGCTCATGATAAAATTGTCGACATTCTTTTAAAAGAGTTGGGAGATCTCAAGATGGAGCAGAAATAAAAGTTCATATATTTTAATCATAGGTTGAAAAATATCTTGAATATATTTATAACTGACACAAAACCTTATGACTCCATCATTATTGATTATTTCACATCTTCCTGACAGACGAGCATTGCACAATTCCTGAAAAGAACTACAAAACTAAATTTGGCTGATAATTTTGAAGAGGCTATCACACTTGAAAAGGAATTAAGTGTAATTGGATTCATCACATATGCAAAATCAAGAAAAGAATCAAAATACATGGGGAAAAAGTTTGATGCCTTAATAATCAAGGCCGAGGAGAAAGGATCAATTGAACTGGAGAGCTTGACCCAGACTATCAAGTCTCTGTCCAATGAGTTGGAAGAATTAAAATGAAAGTAAATCAAGACCATATTGAGCAACAAGTCTCCTAATTTCAAATTATAGAAAAGTACTACCAACTCCGACAACAACAACAACTACCTTGCCAAGATTGTGCAAAGATCAAACATTGTGCTGAATATCGAGATTATGGACATGGACTATTACTATTCATTTCATCAAGAAAATCATTCAGAAAAAAACATGCCCACAATGAAACCACAATATGAATGCTATGGTTTCTCATGTTATTGATACAATTCGTACCAATGAGCCCACCAAGCCTTCGGAATTAAAGGAAAAGACTACTACAATCGAGGATACTCCAAGCATGGGGAATCTAGTGAACACATTTATTTGTGTACTCATAACCAAAAAGAGTAATGTTGAAAAACAACCATTTAGTGAGGAGCCAAACTGGAATCACAACAACTCAGTATAACTTGAAACGCTAAGGGCAATCTCCCACACAAGAGTTGGTGAAGCAGAAATTGAAAGCAAATTCGTTAAGGAAGATAAGTCTGACCATCAACTAAGGGAACAACACTTAGAAAAGTATGGAAATGAAGTTACAATAGAAAGTACTTCGGTGAATAGTAAATTTAATTCCATCACTTAGAAGTAGCAAATAAGTCAAATTCCCTAGACTCTTCCAAAATCTCTCCCACACTAGATTACAACATAGTTGAAGAGATGAAGAAATCTGAGGAAAATATATCACTTTTTGAATTTGCAAAGATTGTGATCCAGTGGGAGATGGTGCTACACACACTTGTATAGTCCATATCAGGTAATGATTCTTCTTCACAAAAGGGATTTGAATTCGTTAAGTTCTCTGGTTCCATTATGTTTGTACTTAATGCTTAACATTCAATGTAAACACAATCTTCCCTCCATTTCTCTTCACATTTAAAATTTTCAATTATAATGTACACACTTGGTTTGTTTATTCTAGTGCATTGGTAAATGTAATTCCTTTATCTGTCGCAAAGAAAATCAATGCAAGGTGGGGTAAAACGGATGCAAAGATCATTTAGTAGGATAGGCCTATTGTCCAAGCAATTAGTCAAGTCAAAAATGTGGTTATTGGTTTATCATTGGATCACTGAGTTCCACAAGATATAAATATAGTAATTGTGGACATTCCATAAGAATATGGTGTATTACTGAGTAGAGACTGGTCCAACAAGTTACATGGGTATTTTGGAATAGGCTAGTCACATTTGTGGCTTCTGTACAAGGGCATAAACAATGAGATCCTGGTGAAATCAAAGTGGTACATGAAATAGAATGCAACTCCCTTAGAGGGTGAGAATGAGCCAATGGATTTTGTAGATCTCATCTTTGGTAACTGCTACATGGAAATTGATCTATGGTGTTATCTCATTCTGCAATCCCTAGTTCCACTAGGCACATAGTTGGAGCTCAGTCCTAGTCCAACTCATGGAATTACTTCTGTAGCACACAATCCTTGTACAAATGATTTTTGGACATTGTGTATTGATGGTTCTAAAACAAAAGAGGGCTCTGGAGTTGGGTTTTTCAGTAGACCCATGACAGAGAAAACATCTGATCTCCAACTCCTTATAATTAGAGTGCATGAACAACACCAAACCATACGAACCACTCATCTTTTATTTGAAAAGGGCCATCAACCTCAAAATTGTGATTCTCAAAGCAGTAGTTGACTCTGAAATTATCTTATGAAAGTTACATGATACTAGACACTGTGGGTCACCTCACATGAAAAGTTATAAACAAGATCTATGGAATTTTATTTTTCATTTCCAAGCTTTTAACATCATTTATGTTCCTAGAATACACAACACAGCTACAGATGCATTAACAAATGTTTCTGCTAGGTTTTCACTACTTAGGGACAATTTTTCTGTAGAAATTATTTATAAACCATCCATCAATGATAATATTACTAGTTTATGCATTTTTAATGATGAACATCATATACTACACTTTATGGAAAATGTTGATGTATTCAAAGATGCATTTATTAACAAAGACAAGCACAAGAAAGAATTACAGGATGTAGCCAGTGCAAGAAAAGAAAACCTCATTCCAAAATGCATTATATCATTGGAAAGGCTAGATGATTTGTAGAAAAAATTTTGAGTAGCAGTCAATGCAAAAACCCATAGTTCAACGATGTTGTACGAGAAAATAAATCTCGGAGCATTAAAGGATCTGAAGTATGTCAATATTCGTCCTTTGTGCACATCATAAGAGTGGAAGGATTTCATGTGCTTATTCAAGCAATACTGAGATGTATTCACATGGACATACGACGAGCTAAAAGCTTATGACACATGAAAAATCCACCACGTGATTCCATTCAAACAAGTGGACAAGTCGTTTCAATTTTTTTTGCAAAGGGTATATCTAGTGCCTGAGCCCCTGATTCAGAAAGAGTTGAGAAAATTGTTGGATGCTCAGATCATATACAGAGTCTGACATTCTACCTTGATATCAAACCTAGACCCAGTGAGAAAGAAGTTCGGGGAAATCTGCTTGTGTGTCAATTTCTGCAACTTGAACCACACCTCAAACAAACAAAATTACCCTCTACCATCTATGGAACAAATACTAGAAACAATATTGTGGTTAGAGATGTTTCCTTTCTTGAATGGGTATTCCAGTTATAACGAGGTTCTAGTCTGAGAGCCTGACAGACTAAAGACAAATTGCCTCACTAATTGGGGTTCGTTTTCATTTAAAAGAATTTCATTTGGACATCACATTTCATTGACTGATCATACAAAGTGTAATGTTCTATCTCGATGATGTCACAGTATTTTCTAAGAAGAGACCTGACCACATACACAACTTGAAGAAAATTTTTGAGCGATATTGCAAATACAAGATATCTCTTAATCCAAAAAAGAGTATTTTCATAGTGTCTAAGGGGAAACTCTTGGGCCATATCATTGTTCAAAGTAGGATTAAAGTTGACACAAAGAGGTTCAAATTAATTACACATATTCCCTTTCGTGTGAACAAGAAAGCTACAATCCTTCCTTAGGAAAATCAACTCCCTTTGCCAATTCATCTTCGATTATGTGAAGATTGTGAAACCTATATAGGAGATGATTAAGAAGGATGTGATAAAAAATGGGATAAAAAGGAAAATGATGCATTCTTTCGTATTAAGCAAGCCATTATAGAAGCACCCGCATTGTATGACCTAGATTTCAGAAAATATTTAATTCTCTACATTTTTTTATTCCAACACTTCTCTCGTCATTGTGTTGGTGGAAAAAGATGATCAAAACAATAAGGGGGGATATATTTCATGAGCACTAGCCTCCATGGACCTAAACTTAACTGTCTTGCCATCAATAAACAATCTTATGTAGTATACAAGGTAGTGAAGCATTTCTCACCTTATCTCTTGAAAAATAATTATATCATTTTTGTTTCGCACATAGCAGTTAGACCACTATTCATTCAAAATGAATTGGGCAAAAGAAGTTCGAATTGAATGACAAGTTTACAGGAGTATGGCCTAGAATTCAATCCATTTGACATAATCAAGGGCCATGGTCTTTTTCACTTAGAAGGAGATGCAGTGGATGAAAAAGAAGAAGATCCTTTCGGATAGGAACATGAGATAAAAATGTATAATTTCGAGTGAGCCTGCCCCACTAAGATTAAAAACTCCCCATACATAGATGAGTGCCAATACCTTGATCATGGAACTGTGCCCTCTCATTTATTCTTATGAGAAAAGAGGGCACTCATTCTTAAATCATTATATTATCAGTTGGTGCATGGGGTGCTTTTGAAAAAACATCATAATTGAGCATTGGTCAGGTTCCTAGAAGCACACGATTTAGAGGTGATCTCCACGATGGACAAGCTAGGGGACACTTCGCAAGTAACACAAGAATAGGTTATGAGGTTTGATTTCTACTGGCATACATTATTCAAATATGCTCATGCTTATGCCCACAATTTTCCATTCTATCAAAGGTGTGTCAGTCAAAACAAGAAGTCATCTGCTCCATTGCCTCCTATCACAATGGAGTTACCTTTTTAATTGTGGGGCTTGGATGTCATTAGGGAGATATTAGTGTATTTTTCAAATCAACATTTCTATCTTATCACTGCTACAGACTACAACATGTGGTGGACGGAAGCGGTTTTGCTCAAATAGGTGAATCATCATGAAGGCATCAAATTCCTTAGGAATAATAAAATATGCATGTTTGACATTCCGGGTTAACTTGCTTTCGATAATGCAATATATTTTTCATTATTAAAATTATATGATTTTTCACTGAAAAATGGAACTATATTGAAGCATTTAGCTAATTACTATCTGCAGGGGAATGATCTTCCTAAATCCACAAATAAGAACCTTCTCCATCTCAACAAAATTACCATCTTGTTAGAAAAAAGAAACTCGAACTCCACTTTGGTAAATGATGCATTCTCCCATATTAAGCAAGCCATTGCAGAAGCACCCGCATTGTAAGACCTAGATTTCAGAAAATATTTAATTCTCTACACTTTTTGATTCCAACACTTCTCTCGTCATTGTGTTGGCAGAAAAAGATGATCAAAACAATAAGGGGGAATATATTTCATGAGCACTAGCCTCCATGGACCTAAACATAACTATCTTGCCATCGATAAACAAGCTTATGTAGTATACAAGGTAGTGAAGAATTTCTCACCCTATCTCTTCAAAAATAGTTATATCATTTTTGTTTCACACATAGAAGTTAGACCACTATTCATTCAAAATGATTTGGGAAAAAGAAGTGCGCATTGGATGACTAGTTTACAGGAGTATGACCTAGAATTCAATCCATTTGACGTAATCAAGGGCCATGGCCTTTTTCACTTAGAAGAAGATGTAGTGGATGAAAAAGAAGAAGATCCTTTTGGATAGGAACATGAGATAAAAATGTATAATGTTGAGCGAGCCTCCCCCACTAACATTAAAAACTCCTCATACATAGATGAGTGCCAATACCTTGATCATGGAACCATGCCCTCTCATTTATTCTTATGAGAAAAGAGTTCACTCATTCTTAAATCATTATATTATCAATTGGTGCATGAGGTGCTTTTGAAAAACATCATAATTGAGAATTGGTCAGGTGCCTAGAAGCACACGATTTAGAGGTGATCTCAACGATGGACAAGCTAGGGGACACTTTGTGGGTAACACAAGCATAGGTTATGAGGTTTGGTTTCTACTGGCATGCATTATTCAAATATGCTCATGCTTATGCCTACAATTGTACATTCTATCAAAGGTGTGTCAGTCAAAACAAGAAGTCATTTGCTCCATTGCCTCCTATCACAATGGAGTAACCTTTTTAATAGTGGGGCTTGGATGTCATTAGGGAAATATTAGTGTATTTTTCAAATAAACACTCCTATCTTCTCACTACTACAGACTACAACATATGGTGGATGAAAGCGGTTTTGCTCAAATAGGTGAATCATCATGAAAGCATCAAATTCCTTAGGAAGAATAAAATATCCATGTTTGATATTATGGGTTAACTTGCTTTCGGTAATGCAACATATTTTTCATTATTAAAATTATATGATTTTTCACTAAAAAATGGAACTATAATGAAGCATTCATCGAATTACTATCCGCGGGGGAATGATCTTCCTAAATCCAGAAATAAGAACCTTCTCCATATCAACAAAAGTACCATCTTGTTAGAACAAAGAAAATTGAACTCCACTTTGGTAAATTATTTATGGACTAACTGAGTCACATGAAATCCATCTCTAAATACCTTTCCTACTTCCTAGTGTATGGAAGAGAAGCCATGCTTCCCCCCTAACATCTACTTGCCTCCTCTCCAACTTTTGCAAGATTCCCAAGGAAAGCCATGTCTACTAGTCGAGCATAGGATGGATACTCTTCATAAGCTACAGGAAGAAATGATAAAAGGAAAAGTTTTTTTCCCTTCACCAAAGTCATATCAAGAGGTGGTTTTGACAAGAATTATAAATGGAAGAATAACCTTAGTGTGGTTGACATAGCCTTGAAGTGGGACAAATATCACACGGAAAAAGGAAAACACTCGAAGTTTCAATCCCTGTGGAATCGAGGATTAACTTTTCATAAAAATATTTTCCAACACATGTATCATTTTCAATCTCTAGATGAGAATATTGACTCTCTCCCTACCAATGGACAAGAATTAAAGAATTATTTTCAATGATGATTTGGGGTTGTGCCCTACACTATGTACATAGTTTTTTGTTGTATGTTTTATTTTGTTGTCTTTTTCTTTCATGTAAATTAATGTTGCGTGTCAACATGTTTCCTTGCTTCTTTGTGTGTGGATGAGTGAAAAGAGAGTCTTGTGATACTTCAAGATTTGCCTAACCTTCTGTCCATATTCCTTCTGTTGGTTATATCTTTCGGTCGATGAAGTTCTGACGAAAAATATGTTCCATCTGTGCAGTGATACTTCGTTAAACCATGAGTTATGTCTATTAAGGAAAACCTCATGACCACACTTTGGTTTTTTGTTTCATTATTTTCAAGCTTATCAAATTAGTAGTGGAGGAGATTGGGAAACATCTAAATGACAAAACCTAAATCAAAGGTCTCTATATGCTTCTCTAAATGAACAAACTCTTCTGCTCTCAATAAGTTGGGAACCCTCTTCCTCCTGTAAAATTAATAAGTTCCAATGCATAGTCTGATAAAATAAACAAATAAATTGGCAAGAGGAGAAATACTTCCTATGCATATAGGTGAAGGAAACAACTCCCTTGGGCTACTGTCTAGGCTTGCTAGCAACAGAACACTATTTGTGTTATTGTAGTGACTCCACTGGGGTATTGTTTCTGTTGTTGTTTGTGTTCCTATAATGACTCCACTAGGGTACTGTCAAAGTTTGTTGGCAGTGTAGCAGCACCAGAGATGAAAAACCATGAAATAAAATACTCTAGAAATCTCAAGCTCATGAACTTCACTACCTTTCCCATCTAGAAACATTGTGACATCGTTGAATCTTATGATTTTCTCAATCAAGAGAGGTATAAAGGGGACCATTTTTATTCATAGGGTAATTTTGGGGACCACATTAATATACACAATGAATCAATACACCTTGGGGAATGAAGACCCTGCACAAAGAGTTAACCAAGAAAAAGAAGATGGAATTCTACTAGCGCTTCACCAAGTGGTCTCATTGCTACAAAACCCTCCAAAATGTTGGCATATGCTCAATTTTGGACCCTTCCTTAGTATTTTATATTGTCATTGCAAATATTGAAACTCATTCTCTATGTTTTCTCGAGGAGTTTTGTCCCCTTTGCAAGATAGGAAAAATTTTGTCTTTGTGCATGCTAGTTGTCGTACAATGTGTTTAAGCCTATTCTAGTGGTTTCAAGAGGTCATATTTGTGTAAAACACGTGTTCCAACCATGTAAACATCTATGGCACTCATTTCCAAATTTTCAAGCATTGTGGTACAAGTGTCGTCACGGGCGTCGCAAAGTGTATCTTTGGTGTCGTACTTGTCATAACTTGTTGTAAGTTGTCACACTAAGGAAAATTCATTATTCATTTTTCCTCTATGATCTATTTTGTTGTGTCATCAAGTATTCTATTTTTGTGATCAAAGTGTAAGTTTTATCACTATTCACATTAGTCTCACTGATCCCGCAATTAGCCATTTTCTTAAGAGCTTCCCAGTGAAGAAACCTAGCTTCAAACAACCTACCTAAACTTTTGATGGTCTAATCTTGGTCCTCTAGCTGTGACCATGAATCTTGACACTGCGTAATGGCCCAACTTTCTCTATCTCCTAGAATGACGCAGTATGCCTGTCACCCTGAATCCCAAAATTGCACAATATTCTTCCCCATCCCAACCTAGATTATGCATTGTAAATTCTTAGGGCTTAATGTTCACACCTGACTCCTTGAACTGCATAACTATTAATTCATTGCGCCCTTCTCCCAACCATTTCCCTAAGTCTGACTTAAAGAATGTATCAACATACATTATCCTAGACTATGGGTTTTTCTCCATAATGTTTTCTCTTCACAAGTGAATTTTAGATATAGTTACCTTAGCATAACATGGCTAGATCATTAAGAAGGGCATGAAGAAGGGAAACATGTTGAAAGACATATTTGTAGTTGAACGTGTGAGTTGATCAATCAAGCAAAAGCAAAGGGCCACTAGTTTGCGATCACAACTCAAGACATAAGATCATTGAAGATTTTTTATCACCAAGCCATGTAGAGGTGGAAAGAAAATCATTCTTAAGCAAGCACTCAACACACAGCAACAAGAATGGATTAACACTACTACATTATCAAGCAGTCTATGTTAGTAGTGTCATTTCATGTAATATCATGAGTTATCACATACCACATCATTATGGTAGATTATGTAATTCCTATTTCAAAAATTTATTGTAAAGTGAAAGCCCAAAGTACATGTATAGAATATGAAGAGTCATGTAGATTTGAAAGGTCATAGAAGTCAAACAGTCATGAGGGTATATGAAGAGTCACAAGGAAGGTGGAGCAAAGGAATTTTCATGTTGGCTCATCCCGCAAGGAATTAGAGAGATAAGCTAGTTATTTTGAGGAGAAAGGAGTGGATCTAATGCTCCACTATTTGAGTTAGTGATATTCATTATATACATGTGTCTTGGAAATTTTACTTAATATAAGAAGAATTATGGGCCAATATGTTTTTCATGCATGGATTATGGATATTGTAAGACTATTCTCTGAATGTTTGTAATTCATGTTCGCTTTCATCTATGCTAAAGTAGTCAAAGAATTTTGGTTATTTTGGTACTTACCATATTTAGAATTTGTTATAATTGATATTATTGTTGTCGCATCCTCGTGGACTATTGCATTGGATATTAGACAAATATTCCTTGTTAAAGTGGTTGCAATATATGTCAGATCATGGTGGACTATTCCTCTTAATGTTGTAAGGATCCTTTTTTCTCACGTGTGTCTCTACTAGGGTGCTACTGCTACTTCTCTCTTAGAGGCTCACTTATCCTCCCCTATGCACTAAAAGAAATTTGACATAGATATGATCGATCACTCACCATGCACACCACCTTGCTTTTTGGAGCAACATTTTCCCTCCTCTCTCTTACCGATAGTTAGAGCCAAGGAATATCTTTAAGATAACTAGAAACCAAGCCATATTTTGGATGGGTTCCTATCTCAAACAATGTAAGTTCCAATTGGGACCACACATCGGGGAGACCCCTTCAATGTTGGTGGGCCCAGCACTGTCAACACAAAGCTAATGAAGAATCTTCTAGAAAAAAATTTCAAAGAAAAGTACTCATGGAGGGACGGTGTTAGAGATTTTATTCATACTTAAATTGTTCACATCAAATGGTGTTCCTCATCATTAAATGTATTTTTTGTGTGAGTTTTTAGGTTTTTAATTAGATGGATTTGAGAGATCTAGTCGAACCAAAATATCTCCTACATTGATGTTTGGTTGAGATATTCTCTCAACTAATTGATTGTATGGTTAAGGTAGCATTTATATATTAAATGAATAATTTATGTATTTATATGTGTGTTTAATGAATGAAAAGTAAGTTTCGGTGTGCATTAGTTTCCTAAATGGGTATTGAAGCTAGTGACTATAGGTTAACTCTTGTAAAGGAGGTCCCAAATATCTGTGAGGGAGATTTGAGAGCTACTTGTTGTATGATTAAACTATACGTGATATAGATTGAATTAAAATTTGTGTAAATTTTTTATGTGTTCTTGTGTGTTTTATTTCATAGATCTATGAGTTGTGGATGCATTGAATTGTTTAAGAGAGTATAGCATTTGAGGATTCCTTTCGAGTTTTTTGTGGCTCTTCTCAGTTGGTTGGTGGGAAAGCGAGGAATAATGGCTCATCAAGGTTTCTTAAATCACATGTTCTCAATGCAACAACAATTGTTTATTGCAACAAAGGATTCTAATGGCTATGTGCAAATATGGGACTTTAATATGCATTTTAACTCTTTGGTGACAACTGACCTAAGAAAAATAAAGATGAGGATGTTGTGACTAAGGATCAAGAATATCAAAATTAATGTTGTGGGACCCCTCATTGCATAAGTCTTTCTAGAGGAGTTACGCTATATAGTAGGTGTTCTACCACTAGGGTTATCTATATGTTGGATTGGTCACTAAATCATGTATATTGCTTCCTTTTTCTGTAAGATCTCTTAGGCTTTGTACTGCTTAATCACTTTGGTATTTTTTACTTGATTTCATCATATAACATTCGATAAAATATTCAGTCCATTTCAGTGAAACCAAGCACCTAATAGAAAAAGAATAGTAGCAGACACTGTTAGTCACACATTTCTTGCATTCAAATATCTCTAACCATTGGAACTACTAATTTATGTAAAAGTTGAAGCATAACCTTTGGGAACCAAAATCCCTTTGACACTTGAATCCACAACCAATGACACAACTTTTTTCATGAGAAACTCAAGTTCTTCTTGAATACAAACTTCAAATTTGTCTGACTTCACAAAATTTTTTGGATCATGTAACCTGACCTTAATCTCTACAACATTGAAATCTGGTTTGGTGTTGTTCTTTGTGTGCTTATGCCCATTTGATATTGCTTTCAAAGTAGATTATGTGTTGGTGCAATGCATTTGTGTGGTTATGATCATTTGATATTGCTTATTATGTGTTGGTCGTGAGGCATTTAAATAATGAAATATCCCTAAGAGATTAAACTCTTGTGAGTGGGAGATGATGTCGAAGTTGTTGAGATAAGGCAAGTTGTGGGTGAAGATGACCAATCCTTCATCGACATTTTATGGGTTTGGGAGAATTTCTTTGTGCATTTCTTGTAAGTTGAGCTTGGCTGGAATAATTTACTAGTGTGAATTTTCGGTAACAACCATGCTCCAATCATTGGCACTAGAAGGCAAAGTACCTTGGTAAAGGAGCTTATGACTAGAGCTTACCCAATACTGTTCTCGTTCAAGTGAATAAATAGAGCTTGTGTGTTAATGCATCCAACATATTCTGATACTCTTCCATATATATATTGAGTTTAGAAAATCAATAGGGATATCCAAAAGAACATGAAAGTGAAGGTTAGCCAATATTGCATGCCCATGAAATCTACATAGCTTCCAATGTAGGGATTGTTTATAATGATAGCGTAGAACATTTGCAGCTTTGTGGTGTAGTAGTTAAAATATTAGTAATATAATTTTTTTGTCAAATTGGTGATGATGAACTTCCAAAATCAGATAAAGAGGTCTCTTTGTAAAATTGGCTCTAGATACATTTATTATCTAGATGACTTTCCTATACAACTAGCACTACAGTTGTTGGCACCCATGTATCTTGGTAGATGGAAGCCCATCCATAGAATTATTGTTGGATTATTTATTGCAAGTAGGTAAATGATTGTGTCTGAAGCTACTATTTTAAGAGGTTGACTCGAAGTAAAACTCATATGTAGGGTTGTTTAAATAGTTTAGAAGCTATCTATCCAGGGAAGGATACCTCATTAGTTGGTGAAGGTATGAGTTGTATGCTAATGAGGTTATCTGACAGCTTGTAGATGTTGTTCAGTGATTTAATACAGTGGAACTATGGAGTTCTAGAGTGGAACTTGGGAATGGAACCTGTAAACTACACCTTTATGAGGGCTATGAGACAACATGACTGAGTTCACTCGATATGATTTTGAAAATGATTAGAGAAGCTAATGAAGACTTTGTTAGACAAACATATCAAAGAAGAGTACTTTTAATTTTAAGGGAGAGGTCTAACTCTTATTTACCTTGCGTATATTGAATGGTGATTTTCCTCATCATTAACTGTATTTGTTATTGGTTGTTAATTAATTGGTTGCAGAAAAGCATGATTGGATCTAGCAAAGGAAAAGATTTGACTCATTGTAATTTTGCATGATAATAAAAAAAAAAAACGGAGAACTTGAGCTCGTTGCTACATCTATAAATCTAGAAGCAAGGAATCTATAAATCTAAAAGCAATACACACAATTAATAACAATAATAGTCTAATTAAAATATGTATATATATACATATGGGTCAAATGCTAGCAGGGAAATAAAAAGGAGATGCAAGAACTTACAAAAGTTGCTACACCGAATGATCTTAAGTATAAGAGTCATCCACAAAGACCTTCAAATTTATGTTGAAGGTGAAATCCAATACAATTAATGGAAAAGATAGTATTAAAAGCAAGGCATCTATAAATCTAAAAAAAATGCACACAATTAATAGCAATAATAAACTAATTAAAATATATACATATGTTTCGAATGCTAGCAGGAAAATCTAAAAGAAGATGCAAAAACTTACAAAAGTCGTTACACCAGATTATCTTCCGTATAAGAGTCATCCACAAAGACCTTCAAAGTTCTGTTGAAGGTAAAATCCAATGCACATGCTGATTAATTGAAAAAATAGTATATATCACATGTCTAACTCAAGAAACAAGTGCAAATCAAGTTCTAAAGATTCTCTTGCATCGGCAGTAGACTAAATGGTTTGATGAAGAATCTTAATGAACGTACATAGTATGGAGTGCGAATCACTTCTCTTGTGCATAGGAAATGGATTGTAGTTTTGAGATACCTATTATGTTCTTAAACTCTTAGGATAATATTCAAAACATAAAATAGAGGAAGAGGAAGAGTACAGTACTGAAAATTTAAACAACAAATAAACTATCAACATAGTCAATCATGTCATCTCATCTACGTCTATGCATTATATTTAATTGGAGTGCAGAAAGCGAAAAATAAAATCTCCTTACCTACTAAAATGAAACAAAACATAATGCACTGGAATTAAAAAAAAAGGTCAAATCCTCTCGTGACTGAGTTAGGTATGCACATAGTAATTATGTTTCCGTCAATCACATAATGTGAATAAAAATTCTGAATAATTTCAGACAGCTAGGTTCCTTCCACAGAGGCCACGTATAGAAGAGGCCACGTATAAAATATTCCACGAAATCCAAAATTTCAAGAGGCCACGTATAAAATATTCCACGAAATCCAAAATTTTATTAAGCCTGAGATACAAACTCTCCTCAACCTAACAAGATTCCACGGCAGCCGACACTCGATATAAATCCAATACAATGCACCCTCATACTAACTATCGTTCAATGGAAATAATTTAAGACCCATTTGAATTATAAGTAGCATTGAAAGAATTTTTAATCACTTGTAATTCAAGCATACAAGTATTCATGGATATTATTTTAGCAAGCTGCATGCTATCAAGATGGTGTGGATGCTCCCATGACACCGAGTTTGAAGAAAAACTCCCATCGTATTTTTTTTGTGAATGATTATCTCACAGCTAGCAAGTATGCAAAAATCAAATCATCCAGCCAACAACTGTCACTTCCCAGCCTTCCCAGCCGCCATCAATTAGCGCCCCAACCAACCTCAAATGCTAAGATTATGGCTGATGCATTCCCCGCGTCGAAGACTATTACACACCTACCATAATGCATCCACTATCGTATGGTAGGTGTGTAATGCATCCACTATCGTATACACGTGCCATCAAGCATGAAATAAGACATTCAATTTATTTAAAAAATCAAGTATTAAAAAATTAATTTTTTACGTCCATTATATATATATATATATATATAAAATATAATATAATATAATATGTTAAACTGGTTGGTTGGTAAGTTAGTGATAGTTGTGCAACTAAGGTGATGCACTGTAACATATGTCCAAAGTTTGGACACTTGACTAAGAGAAATTTGGCCATTTGACTAGGAGTTGTGGTACACTAAAAAATTGTAGTAATGACTCGATGGAGAGATGTAACAACAAAGAGTTACAACATGAGTGTAAGTATTTTGGAATTGCAACCTGACTTTCTTCAACTAGGAGTTGCAACAAGGTATAATGAGCTCAGACTCACAACAACTCAAAATCATTACAAAACATTGGAATTGTAAGTCATAGCAAGTGACAACAGGGAGTTGCAACACCTTGGTAGTCCGGAGTTGCAATAGCCAGCAAGTGGGTGTTGTTGCACCCGGTAACAAAGAGTAGTTGCACATGGAAAAGCAGTTTTAATAACTTATCCATGGTGAGTAAGAGTCCTTGCATCCTACTCTTAATTGAACATAGCATATAGTTATGCATCTTGAATACTAGTGGTTTGTGTAGAAATGAAATTATCTCCTTCAACAAATAAGAATAAACATTACAATAGTTTATTCCAAAAATATTGTTTTCTTTAAAATGCATTCAAATGGGACAAAGGTTGTTGGAATGAGGTAAAAATGGGAAAACGACATGCAAATAAGTCTTAAACATGTGATGGAAGGATGCCAAGTCATGGCCTTGTCACTCGATTCAAGGATTTCATTTCATATGGAGAGGACATAAGGATTTGAGGCTCCTTATTGGGTTCAGCGGATTCAAAGATTGAGCTTCTAAGGATTCCCATCTTTCTAAGCCTTTTCATGGTGTTTTTTAAATTCCCTTTTCTATACCACTTAACACTTATGTTAACCATATGGTTTTGGTGTATATGAATCTCTTTGAACTTTGCAACGAAAATCATGTATTTAATGAAATTTTTGGGTTGTTCAAGAATTATAGATACGTTGACTTTCTGCTATTCTTATTTTGAATTTAAGAATAACAATTATACTATTTAGTGGATAATGAATAACCGAGTAAACTAGTTGAAGTTGGGAGTTCTTCCAAAGCTTGTTAATAACATTGCAAATTGTGGAGAGTAGAGGATCATGAATTTTTTGTGGGAGTCCATAGAGAGTTCTACGGTTTAGCTAAGCAAGTGATAGAGTGCAACAGGCACCCATGGAGGCACAGGGAGGAGAGAGCTCCACTCCCTCCTACAGTAATATGGTAGCAAACAGAGGACGAGGAGGGAAAAAGAACAAACCTCCACAACCCTTGGAGGTCAAGACAAAAAACACCGAAACTCAAAAGGTGGAAGGCAAAAAAACCCATGCAGATCAAGAGACCCACAAAGAAGACCGTCAAGAGGTGAAAGAGGAAGATAGAGGTTAGGGAATAGAGAATAGAGAAAAGATAGGGCCCTATAAACCCAAGACCATAACTAAACCTCAGGTTATTCTGAATGATCCAGCTATGCAAGTGCACAGGGATCACATGGAAAACTATGCCATCATATGCAAATTTATGGGAATCTGACCATAAAAGAAAGCATTGTACACTTGGATAAAATACAACTAGAAACCAAAGGGGGAGCTAAATATACATCTTGGATCCAAAGGTTTTTTTACTGTGGTGTTTACGAACATGGAAGACAAAGACAAAATTTTTGAAGGAGGACCATACTTCTTTATAGATGTTGGTCTCTACATGTGGCCATGGATGATGAACTTTGTGCCAGAACGAGAAACCTTCACTTCGATACCGGTATGGATTAGACTATACTCCTTACCTTTAGATTACTAGATGCCAGAGTCTTTAAAAGCTATAGGCAATAAATTAGCTCATTTCTTAAAAATTTCAGAGGCAACTCTATGGGGAAAATATACATCCTATGCCCACATATGTGTGGAGACGGACCTATTAGGAGCCCTTCTAGATGAGGTTATTCTAGAAGTCTATGACAAGAAATGGGTTCAAACAATTGACTATGAACATATCCAATTCAGATGTCGTAAATGTCATGAGCATGGGCACCTCTCGATAGACCATCCTCTTAATAGAAGGGAGGAAACCCTAAATACTAGCAAAGGGAAAGACTAGACATGTTTCACCAAAGTAGGAGGAAAAGGAAAAAGAGGGGGGAGGAAGACACAAAATAATCCTATTGCAAATGATAACAAAACAGAAAGTTACAATAGTTTTGAGATCTTAGGAGAAAAATAAGCAGATGGAGGTGATCAAGAGAGTACAAAGAATCAGATAGCAATGGGGAAGGGAAAAGAGACCAACATGGAGTTCACTTAGGAACAGAATGAACATATGACAGACCCTTTGAGTACCACAGAAATAAAAAAGACCAAGAAATGACTCAAAGTGAAATTGGTACAAAGGATCAAGACTTACAGGAGATCATGGAAAGGGAGAACCTAGAATTGGAAAAGTTTCTAGAACAAGGAGGAAACTTGGGAGTAAACTCCATCCCTCAGGAGGATGTGGACAAGGTCCAACAGATATTCCTTAACAAGTCACATCAGCTAGTTGCAGGAGTCAAATGAGGACATGACAACCAAGAAAATAAAGGTACTTCCTCAATATGATTAATAACATGAAAACTAACAAAGAATCTAGGCAATAAGAGGGGAAGAAAAAGACAGAAATAACTAATACTGGAGTGTGGAAAACTCATGATTAACTCTGGAAGGATGAAATACCTTTCCAGTTACTCCTTTATAACCTGCCTCAATGAAAACCACAACCTAGAACATAAGAGGACTAGGGAGCAAAAGAAAACAGAGGAATCTAGGTAAAAGGATCAGAGAGGAAAAACTTGACATAGTATTCATGGATGAAACAAAATGCTCAATGGAGAGAATCCATGAAAAACATAGAAAATGGTTGAATAGATATGAATACTTTCAATTTAAGGAAAATAAATCTACTGGTGGCATTCTTACTCTATGCGATCCACAAAAATTTGGCGTCATTGATGCTGGGGCATCTAAACATCACCTTTCTCTGATTTTCCAACCAGTGGGTGATAGACAATGTTACATGATCACCAATGTCTATGGTCCACAACCAATGGAGGACAAAATTCAGCTCCTCACAACACTGGAGGATATGAAGAAGAGATACCTAGCTCTACTCTAGATTCTTAGAGGTGATTTTAACATAAAAAAATCACTCATGGAGAAGCAAGGAGGAACTAAATCATTTGGTAGAGACTCAGTTTCCTTCTAGAACTTCATCACCAACATGAAATTGCTTGATAGGGAAACAAGCAATGGAATCTTCACTTGGAATAACAAAAGAGGGGGCCCTACCCATGCAACCTCCAAATTGGACATATTTATTGTTTCAGAGGAACTTATTCTTAGGGGAAATAACATTACCACACTCATACTACCTTTTGAGGGTTTAGATCACTGGCCTATCCAATTGGAATCTTCTATTTTTGGTAAACCAAGGAACAGCCTCTTCAGGTTTGAGAATGCTTGGCTTACACATTCAGATTTCCTCACAAACATTGAAAAATGGTGGAAGGAAGAGCTACACCTTCAAGGTACAAAGATGTTCCTTCTACATTGTAGGCTCAAACACATTAAAGGAAGACTCAAGGAATCAAATAAAAAGGAATTTGGTAACATCTTCAAAGATAAAGGAGATGTGGAAAAGAAACTAAAGGAAATAAATCGGATTCTTATCACAGAAGGCCATACAGATGAGAGGAAAGAGATGACAGAGTCACTCTAGTAGAACTGGGACAACATATGTCTTCAAGAGGAAATATTCTGGAGATAGAAATCCAAAGTACAGTAGATTAAAGAAGGGGAGAGAAATGCCAAATTCTTTCACAGATCGACGATAGCTCACAGAAACAATAATAGAATTGTGAAAGTTACAGATTAGCATGGAATAGAGAGAAACACTCATGAAGAGATGGAGAAGGTTCCACTCCAGCATTTTCAGGAAATTGTTGAGGAAACCTCGGAAGACAGATACCGGTTTATGAAAAGATTTACTCAGTACATTCCTAAATTGGTTACTAGAGAAGATAATTACAATCTCAACAGACAAGTAATAGAGGAAGAAATTGAGGATGTCATGAAAGAGATGAAAAATGGGAAAGCACCAGGCACAGATGGCTTTAATGTGGACTTTTACAAAGCTTGTTGGAGGATAGTGAAATAGGACATCCCGGAGGTAGTGGAAGACTCTCGAGGATTCAAGACAATCTTAAAGGCGCTCAATGAATTTTTCATAGCCTTAATCCCAAAACAAGAAAAGGCCACCTCTCCAGATAGATTTAGACCTATAGCATTATGCAATGTGATATATAAAATTATATCCAAAGTCATTGCCAACCATCTCAAACCACACCTCCCAACCCTAATGTCAGAGGAGCAAACAGGCTATGTGGAAGGAGGACAAATTCTAGATAATATAATTCAAGCACATGGAATGGTTCATTCATTAATTACCAAAAAATAGGTAGGAATGATAATGTAGCTGGACATCGCAAAGGCCTACGACAAACTTAGCTGGTCGTACATAAGAGAAATATTAAAAGTCTATGGCTTTGACTACAATTGGATTAAATGGGTTATGGCACTAGTTACCACTGCCAGTTTTTCAATTCTTCTTAATGGCTCTCCTTCCAAAACCTTCAAGGCTTCTAGAGGTCTTAGGCAAGGAGATCCTCTTTCTCCTTTCCTTTTCATTCTAATGATGGAAGGGTTAAGGAGAGAAATCAGAGCTGCTAAGGAAGAAGGGAGAATTTGGGGTCTAAGACTCACTCAAGGTGGGGACACAGTGACACATCAGCAATTTGTGGATGACACTATACTTCAAGGCACACCCACTATCAAGGAAGCCAAAGCATTCAAACTGATTCTGAGTGAGTTTGCTAGAGTAGAAGGCACAGAGGTAAGTCTTACTAAATCAAAGATTTTCCTTTTCAATACTGATATTTCCATACAAAGAAATCTTTCCAAAGTTTTGAGCTTTCAAAGGGAGTCATTGCCTGCAAAATACCTAAGAGTTCTCTCACTAACAAACCATTATACAATGATATCTGGGAACCTATTCTTAATAAGCTAAAAGATAAGATTAGCAAATGGACAAATAGAGCACTAAATCTAGCAGGGAGACTGATTCTCACTAAGGCTATCCTGCAAAGTATCCCTATCTATATGACATTTTCCATTCTAGCACCAACTAGTGTAATTACTAATATAAGAAACATTCAGAGAGACTTTCTCTGGGGGACAGTCGAAGAAAAGAAGAAATGGGTCCTTGTGGCATGGGACAGAGTATGCAAACCTAAGTCCAATGGTGGCTTGGGTGTTCATGACCCTAGAATTCTTAACAAAGTTCTTGGTGCCAAAATCTAGTGGAGATGGCTAAAAGCAATACAAGCTCCCTGGGCAAAACTTTGGAAGTAAAAATATGCCAAAGAATGGTAGGAGAAGAATCTAATCAGAATGACAAGACAAGTAAAAATTTCTCCAATTTGGAATAGGGCATGGGAGAATAGGGCCCTAGTCCAAAATCACAGTTTCTAGGAGATCAGAAATGGAAACCTGACTTGGTTCTAGGAGGATAACTGGCAGTAGGAGGACAATCTTTGAAGTGAAGAATTAGTAGACATTCACACCGACACCATCAACCAACGATTAAGGTGGGTCAGTGACTATTGGTACCTATCAAGGAACAATGGGAAATAGAGAACATGGAAACTTCCTTATTAGAGTGGAATGGACATGCTGCATACTCAAGATAAAGCCCTTAAAGGTCTTTTTAGATAAGAGACAAATATTAAACTCAAACTTGGATGATCAACTAAGATGGGGAAAGAACAAGGTAGGTGTCTTCAACCTTAAGGAAGCCAAAAAGATAGATTCAGGGCTTAACCTTCCAAACACTGATAAGATGTAGAAAGAAATCTAGGAAAATCCTCATTGGATGAAAGTCAAATTGTTAAAGTGGCTAGTTCAATAGGGAAAGATTATGACATGGGATAACCTAAGAAAAAGAGGCTTTGTTGGCCCCTCAAGATGTCACTTATGTAGACAACAAGAAGAAACTATAAATCATCTCCTAAATAGATGCACTTTCACTACAATACTTTGGAATTGAGTAGGAGAAGTCTTCAAGCAAACATACAAAAAAGTAAATGACATCATTACTACTTTGAAGAATTGGCGGAATTTTTTTTTGAATAATGAGATCATTAACTCTGCCTGGATGCTGATCCCAGGATTCATAATTTGAAATGTCTGGAAGGAGTGTAAGAATGGGATTTTCAAGGAGAAAGCGAGTCCAATGCGCAACATCCTGAAGCTAATCGTTAAACAACTTAAAGAGACTGTACATATCTTGGGAGGTGCAGCTACTGACAAACCCATTGGACAAAGAGAGGCCAAAATATTGGAGAAGTTAGAGCTGAAGGTTCATCACCCTCAGGGTTCTATGTAGATCAATAAGAATACCTCTACAGAGAAGTCTTCATGGCAACCCCCTTCACATAGCTTTTTAAAATTTAACATAGATGGGGCCTCAAAAGGGAATCTTGGAGAAGCAGGTTATGGAGGGGTCTTGAGGGATGAGGAAGGAAACACACAAGTCATCTTCCACAATTATCTAGGAAAGGAAACCAAAAATATGGCTGAGCTCATGGTGATGGAATTATGCCTAGAGATATTGATCAAGTACAACATTCACAATGTCATCATTGAGGCTGACTTAGAATTAATCATTAACTCAGTGAAGAGAATTATTGTTGATGCTACTCCAGAGAAAATCTCATAACACTGGAAACTTCTACAAGTCTACCAAAGAATTCAAGAACACCTATGAATGCTGAGAACTCTTAGGTTGGTGCATGTTCATAGGGAAGCCAACAAAGTTGCAGACTGGCTTACCAATGAGTGGGTATGAAACAAGACTATCGACTTGTGTTGTTGGTGGGAGGAGGTAAAGGAGGATAAGATGAAGGAGGAATTCTCATCTAGGGCCCTTAGTGACCGACAAGAGTATTAGGAAAAATCAAGTTTTACTCCATGAAAATGATGGATAAGTTCACATCAGATGAACTTTCTATGAAGATGCACAGTAGGTTAACGAGACACAAGATAAGTGTTTGCAGGAGGAATGTTTCCACGGAAGGCAAAGATGGTAATGAGAGAGATTACTGGGGTCAAAACTACCCGAAACCTCTGACTTGGGAGAACTTTCATGGAAAACAAGCGATACCATTCAGAAGGTGATGCGTGGAGATGGTTGGATAGTGCTTACTACCAATTGCATGTAGATGGTTGGATAGTGCTTACTACCAATTGCTTAGTGGGTATTTCGTGAGCAATTGCGTGTTCTGCTTTGGTCTGTGGCTATCAAATCTGGAGAGGGTAGATCAAAGGCCACCTTTTGGTATGCTGGTTGGTGGGATCGACGAAATAAAACAACTAATGGTTTACCACCTCCATCAGGTGCCTTCCAAACGAAAGATGGTTTTAAAGAAAAGCTGGTGATTCCACTCAGGAATCAACACGTGAAAGAGGACTGATAAAGAAAATTGCCTTCATCGCATGGTATTCAGTTGGCTTTTTAAGACGCTAGGTATGGAATCCAGCCGTTGGATCAAAAGGAATAGATGAACAGTCAGAGTTGATCGTACAACTTTAAGGTTTCTTGTGTGCAAGTGTATGGTGCGATTTGATCTGTGGCCATTAGATCTGGATCAACGATCACATTTTGGTATGCAGGTTGGTTGGGCCGACAGAATAAAATCACTAATGGTTTACCACCTTCATTGGGTGGCTTCCAAACCAAAGACAATTTTAAAGAAAAGCTAGCGATTCCACTTAGGAATCAACACGTGGTGGAGGAGCGATAAAGGAAGCCGCCTTCATCGTGTGGTATTCAGTAGGCTTTTTAAGTTATGCGATATGGACTCCAGCCATTGGATCAAAAGGAATAGATCAATAGTTAGAGTTGATTATGAAACTTTAATGTTTTTCATGTGCAAGTGTGTGGTCCGATTTGATCTGTGGCCATCAGTTCTGGAGAGGGTGGATCAATGACCACCTTTTGGTGCGGATGTTGGTGGGGCCAAGAAGATAAAACCACTAATTCCTTCCCACCTTCACTGGGCACCTTCCAAACCAAAGACGGTTTTAAGGAAAAGCCAACGATTCCATTCAGGAAGTAACATGTGGCAGACGACCGAAAAAAAGAAAACCACCTTCATCGCAAGGTATTCAATGGGATTTTAGGCCACGCGATATGGACTCCAGCCATTGGATCAGGAAAAGTAGATCAACGTTCAGGATTGATCGGGAAACTTTAGGGTGTCTTGGTGACATCACCCGTGTGTGGGTCATTTCTTGACTCTCAGATTGTTTGAAGACTGTTCCTCGGTCGGTTTTGGGGAGTGGACCTTCGATCCAATGGCCCGTTCTTTGTTACAGGGCAGTCTAGGCTCTATTTCTGTATGATTTTTGGAGTTTTTTGTTGGGTACATTGGGTTTTCTTCACTGCCCTTTGAGGAAGTTTGTGCCTCTAGGCATCTGTTGTAACATGTGTAAAATGTTTTTTTACCTAAGTTAATAGAAGGATCGTCTCTTGCTTAAGCAAAAAAAGAAAAAAAATAACGGAGTAAACTATTCCCCAGAGAATGTCTATCTTTCCATCAAATATACAAACTTCAAAGAATTCTTCAAATATATGAGTATCTTTTCTCTATTACCACATATCCTGTTGCATCTGAAGTGCATGGCTATGGTGAGAATCACAAAATAAAATAATGCATTAATGAAAATTGTTATGCAACAAAAATGATAAATTCAAAATTTAGAAATTAGATGTAAAATGTTTCATAGCTAATTGTTCATCAACAAAAATAAGAATCCAAAAAACTTATAAAATAATAAACAATCAACTAATTGTAGGAACACATACTCATATAAATATATGAGTCAAAAGCATATAATTATATGAATCACGACTAATAAGTTCGTCAAGAATCATGAAGTTTACAATAATTTTACCATCTATTTGTTATATTTTTTCTTTAGAGTTTTTTCAATATTTATAGCATAAAATTTTAAAATATTTTGTATTAATTAATATCTATATCTATATATATAATTTATAAATATTTTAAATCCTCACTGAAATTAAAAAATATGAGACCAAATTCTTGTACTGTTATGTTGACAACCATAGAATTATAATGTACAAATAGAAAATAAGACAAATTTTGTACAAGTTTCTGACAAAACAGGTAATAATTGAAGTGTATGCATATACATTTGTAAACAAATGAGTTTGAAAAATTTAGTAGGCCTACTCGTATATTTATTTTATTGTGCTTATTTAATTTACAATAAGCAACAAGATTATCGTATCACCAACCTAAAAATCAAATAAATCACAACTTTATTTTAAATGTTTTATTATTATTATTAATTATAAAAATAAATGTACATATATTAAAAAATATATTATAAAAATAAAAATAAAAAAAATAACATCTTAATCCATAGGTGTGTTCAAACTAACTCAAAATAAATTAGTAGGTCTTTCCAACTTGAGCTTCAACGATCATAAATAAGAATTTGGTAGAGTAAATAAATACGCATGTATTATTACGGTTAATAATGTTTTACATGAGTTAATGTTAAATTAGTACATGAGTTAATGTTAATTAGTAATGGTAAATAGTAAAATTAATTGTTATATTTTTATTCTTGGATAGGGATGTAGGTAAATTGTTTTAAGTGGAGAAACTTAATTGTGTATAAAGATTTGTATAAGAATTTTGTAAGTAGTAACTAGTAGTATGTTTGCACATTTTACTTTTTATTTTATTTATTAAAATTTCCAAGAGAAATAACGAAATAATTTGATACCCAAATATAATTAGTTACAACAATACTAATGAAAATAATTAAAATATGAAATATTATACAAATATAATAGAACATAACCCTAATGAAATAATAATTCTATAATAATTTTAAAATCCCTAAATATCACAAAAATACAATTAAATTTACAAAACATAATAGAATAATTAAATTAATTCTATAATTTTAAACCCTAAATATCACTAAAATATAATTAAATTAACAAAATATAATAGAATAATTAAATTATAATTAAAACAAATAGAATAATTGAAAAATAATTTAATAAATTCTGATATCCATCAGCAAAGCATCTTATACATTTTTATATATTGAAAAATAAGATCAGTCTTTCAATAATCTTTCACATCCTGAATCCTGAAGATGAACCATCGTTGCTGGTTCGAAATGTTGATAAAAAAGAAACCTAATGAGATGTATCCAGAAAATAATCTACATAATATATAAATTATTTTGGGAAGTAGTTTCTGGTAAATATATTTATTTACATCATATTCATTTCATTTTATGCAAATACTTTCTTAAATTATAGTGAGAAGTAACTAGTAAATACATTATTTTTCTCACTATGACTATTCTCATGGATTCTATAGATTCTATGAGCTATTTTCATCGATTTTAATTTTGAATGGTTTTGTTGCAAAAGTAGTTATCCACAAGGCATTGCATTGTGCAAAGGCTATAATAAGTCATTTAACTTATGGTCAAATGGAATCTTTGAATTTTT
>APFE030369191.1:215326-247713 GCA_000404065.3 Pinus taeda
ATAAATGCTTTATTAGGAAGAAATGTTTACGTTTAATTTAGAAATTTAAAAAATTCCATTTTATAGATATGGTAATTAGAGGAATTGATAATCAACAACCTTGTTTAGTAATTTCTAGTTGAGAATTAGAAAACTAAGATATCAAGAGGGTTTCAAACACCAGTGATACAAAGGGAACTTTAACATTACACCTAACCAACTTTAAGACGCATAGTAATTGTACGAAAAGTTTAACACCACACAAATTTACTAACTATTTTAAACTATGTAAACAGGTAAAATATTATATTTAAAAAACCATGTATTATTTAAAATCTAAATTAAAAACATATTTCTTTTATAGATCTTTTCGATTTTCATAATTTTTTAATAAAGCATTTTATTTTCTTAATAATAAGAAATTTTAATATAATACTAAATGAAACATATTCATAAATTAGATTCATACATTTAATATCTTTAGAAAATATTAATTAAAATCACATCAATATCACATTTATGACATTCAGGCATTTCTTTAGTCTCTTACCATTATATCAATTTTCATTTATCTTAACATCTTATCATCACTTATTTATGTTAATCACACTTGCTCTTCTTAAAATTTCATTTGTTTTAAGGCCCATTTTATAAAGACGAAATTATTCTATAAAAACAAAATATAAAAGTTGGATTGAAAATATTCTAATATAAAGTAAGAGTTAAGGGTTATTAGAGAGGAAAATTTAATGAAGAGGAGAGGAAAGGAGAAATTTATTTAGGTCAATAACAGTTGAGATGAATCAGCGTGAATTTGGATATACTCCGTGTAATATGCTTGGCATAAAGTAAAGTTTGTAAAATGAGAATCGTTGAATAATTAAATCTTAATTATTTTATATTGATATTATATTAGAATTTTTTGATAATTTTTAATTTTAACAATTATTATAAGAATTTATTTTTATTTTATTTTGGAAAAAAATATTAATTTTCTATTTAAAAATAAATTATATTTTTCAAATGGTTTAGCCAATTTGGGATATACTCCGTAGTATATGCTTCGGCACCATTTGATATACTCCGTGTTGTAATTGCATTGGCATAAAGTTAAACGTTTGTTAAAATGAGGAATCGTTGAATAATTAAAATTATTTAATTATTTTTTATATTTGATATTATATTAGAATATTTGTATTTTTAATTTTAACAATATTTATAAGAATTAATTTTTATTTTTTATTTTGGGGAGAAAAATATATTTTTTATTTAAATAAATTATATTTTTCAAATGGTTTATCTTTATGAGTTTAGATGTGATGGAGTGAATAGTTTAGAAATATGGATAAGTAATATTTTGTTTATAAGGTAAAAGAAAATCTACATTAAAAAGAAAAGTATGAGAGATTGATGGATGGTTTTCTAAGTGATGGTATGGGGTGATTTATGGATATTTCATCCAATAATTTTAGGATTTAGTAAAAATATGATTTATGGAGTTATTTATGGGTGATCTATGGAATGTTTTTAAGATTTAGAAAAGCTATTATATATTCACAATTTTACTTATTGTAAGCCTATTGAAAACTATGAGAACTAATGACAGAACACATATAATGGAGCCAAGAAAGAAAAGGGATGGATTCCAAGCATGGATTAAAAAATAATTACTTGTGATACCTGAAAATTATTATGTTTCCATATTGTCTATGAAGAAATAAGAATGAAATTTATTTTCTTGAAAAAATTCATATGATAAAGAGTTGAGATTGTTTTCTTGGGAAAACCTTTATGAACTTCTATGCATAGAGGAGTAAATGTTTTTCTCATTCAATTCGTAAAATATTTCATGTGCGTTGAATTATTGAAATATTTTCATGGCTAAATAATTGTGTGAATTGCATGATTTATTGGGAAATGGGATTCAAATATGTCCTCGTATATCCCAAACTATGATAGATGTCTAAAAGACAAAAGAGGTTTTTCAAAATGAACCCATACTAGCCATAACCGTTTTCCAGATTTGAAAATTTTGTTTACAACTTCTCTAAAACTGTGTGAAAATTTTAATGAAAAAACATATAATTATGTAGGATTTAGATCTAGAAACATGGGTTGCAAATATTCATTTGAATATTCCTAACCATGACACCTATGTAAAAAATGATAGAGGTTTTTATTTAATGAAACCATTAAAAAAAAATCGCTTTTGGTTTTCAAAAAGTTGTTTCCATCTATTCAGAAAACTCTCCCAAAGTAAATGGCCAAAATAGAAAAAACAATGTTGCCATTAAATTTTTTCAGCACAATAAGAATAGTCACTAGAGGAAATTTCACCATGAAAGTGGCCTCGTAAGGAAAAATAATAAATAATAGTTAAAATAATAAAATAGGAGTGATGAGTTATGGAGGGAAAAGAACAAAAATACTATTTTTACTTTTATTTTTGGCTTATCTCCTTATCAATTTATCCAAATTTCAAGTGTAGACACTCGTTGGATACAAAATTAAATTATGCATCTAACGAGTACGCATTTTACGTGCTTTTGAGAAGACCCACATTGGTAAAAATTAAATATACGTTAAAAAAGTATGTTCAACACACATTTTTAATGTATCTTTAATTTTTGTCAATGTGGGTCTTCTCAAAAGTGTTCATAATGGGTACTTGTTGGATGTTGAATTTAATTCTGCATCCGATGAGTGTCTACACTTAAAATTTGGGTGAACCTATAAAGAGATAAACTAAGAATTAGTAAAAAGTAGTTTTTATTCTTTCCTATCTTTTTTTAACAGTACCTCTATTTAAATTTAAAGGTTTTTTATTGGTTTACGTATTATGACATGGAAATTAAATGAAAATTTCATGGGCAATTTTATTCTGATATTTCCTCTAATGTGTTATTTACATACATAGATAAATATTGTGTTAATGTTTTGAAATGAAATAAATTAATCGCATGCACAAATAAATAACTATGAAGTCTGATATTTCTTAAAAATAAATAAGTTATTCACATGCACAAAAATAGAACAATTATGTTATTACTTATCGAAAATGAATTAAGTTATTTCATTTAAAAGATTGTCAATTATGCATATGCATTAAAATTTTAAAGAGAAAGATTGCACTCTTAAAGTAAATCCATGCTTATGTGTATATGAATAATAATATATATCATATTTAATCTACTACAAATGAATATGTGAGTAATTTTTTTGAAAAAGAGTTCATGTAAAACTTTTCCGTAAAAGACCATGGGTTTTGTTATTTGAGAATGAGAAATTTGTTTGATGTGTGAAATAATAGGAAAATATTTTTTATTGCATGCATAATAGGTAGTTAATTAGTGAACATTTGTAAAAAAAAATCAACGGAAAATAAATATATATATTTGTATGCAAAGAAGTATTTGTTGCGTTAGAACTCCTAAAAAAGAAGATAAGAGAAGAACAAGTCCTTGTATATAATATGGAAATAGATTCTTGGAGAAGAAAATGGGTAAAAATATACTTTATTGTGTTAAGATTCTTTTGGAAGATTCTTCACTGTCATGCATGAGACACATAGTTTGGGTTTTTGATTTCTAGCAAAAAAAGAAGGTGCAATTGCATAGTATTGATTGTATTAGAGTTCTTTTGGGAAGAATAATATGCATTTACACACCTAAAGGGAGTAGCTATGGTATTAGTTTTCTTTTGGGAGAAGATATGTATAGTTATTGGGCTAGATAATTTTGGTAAGAGGCGAGTGTTTCGTTGCATGCATGGAAGAATAAATGTTGTGTGTTTGATATCCTTGAAAGAAATATATGTTTGACATGTAAAAATAATAATCTATCATGTTATTTTCTATTTAAGAGGACAAGTAGTTACATGCACGAAATTGTAACTATCATGTTAACTTTATTTGAAATAAAGTTTGCATTTTATACATAAAATTCATTGTAGATAGCTCTTTGTGGAAAAATGTTTTTGGAAAACAACATGCATTCACATACATAATTATAGAATCTATTGTGTTAATCCTTTTGGAAAATAAAACATAATAGTAGGCACAAAGAAAATTTCTTTTTGGGCTAGTTCTCCTGAAAGCTTGTTATGCATTTGCATACACAAAAATAATATCAAGTATGTTATCTTTCCTTTCGAAAGAGTATGAGAGTCCATGTAATATTATGTTAGTGTTCGGTTGGAAAGATGATATTTGATAGTGATTGCTTGTTACCAATTCCTGTGCAATGACGTTAAAGAAGGTATTTCATTACATTATGTTTATGATTTATGCACGTAGATGAGTAGATGTTGAAGTTTCACTAATTAATATTGATTATTGGTTAATTATCATTTTATGTTTTATCTGATCATGATATCAAGTGTGCTAATGAGAACAACGATAAGAAATGATGGTGAATTATGCAAAGAATAATTCACATCTAACATTGTGGGAGATAAAGATTTAATGGTCCATTCAGATTTAGGAATGCCAACTATCTGATGATCCACTAATGGAAATAACCGAGTTGCAAAGACTTAATGTTCATGGCTTCATGGGTAAATCATATCATGACGTAGGTATTAGACTATATCTATTTATGCTTCAAATTAGATGATAATTCTTTCTACTATTTTAACAGAATGGTTAATGGAGGGACTCCCTTACAAGACATTGAGTGAGGGGTGAACACGCTCATGAGCATTTTAAAATATAATTAAACGTTTGCTGGCTTTCACCATATGAGATTTCCAGGGTATAGAGGTATTTGTTTGTGTGATTTATTATTTCTTACTCCCTACATAACATGATGATTATATTATCAACAATGTGATTAACTAAGTAAGTTAAAATTATCACGAAATTGATGCAATGTTACATTCAAAAGTTTAAGTTAATATGCTACAACAATCATGGTAAAGGTTGTGTAACTCACTATGGTTTTACTAATATTTCTCTATGTAATGATAATGTTTATTCGAATCATCATTGAGGGAATATAAAAAGTGATTTAGAAAGATGCAGATTGGTAAATGATGAAAAAAATTCCTAACTCCATGCATTTTCTTCTGACGTTATCGAGGTATGTGATACTATATATATATAGTTGTTATTATTATTAATTATAAAAATTATATGTAATTTAAGCATTTCACACTTAAATATATTTTTAGGTAGGCTTTGTATATAATGCCATGATCTGATACTATAGCTTATTAAGTCACATGGCCAAAAAATCAAACTCAAAACTAATTCATATGACACTTTTGTTAATTAATCAATTTAATTATATAAACAAAAAAGCATCCTATGTTAAACATAAATCTCAACCTTTAATTTATATATTTTACAGTGAATATTCTAAAATATTTCATCCATGTCAAATCTCCACAATCCATCTCAATAATTAAAAAAAATATTATAAAATAAACATACTTATTTCACTTAATTAATTAAAAACTATTAATTATTTCAAGTGAAAACCAATAATAATTAATACCGTTCAAACCTCTTAATTCAAAATAATAATTTTAATAATAAATTAACGAAATTTATGTCTATTTTTTTGTTTTATTTTGGGGTTAGATAGACTTACACGAACTAATTCATTTAGTTGTATGTGATGTATATAGAAAATGTGAACATAGATTTTAGTGTTACACATTTTTTTTATTTATAATTAATAATGGTATAATTTATTTTATTAATTATATATATTTTATAGTGATAATTTACGATCTTTGGGTCATAATTTATGATCATTCTGTGGTGATAGAAAAACAATCTAGGGTAGGTGCATTTACGATACGACTTGCTGATATCAGGTGGACACATTCCTTATATTTTTCTAATACATACCTGCTCATATATTTTCAAGTATGAATAATTCACCACAATTACCAAAGATTACCAAAGGTAGACCAAGCACAATTACTCTACATAGCCTCTATGAGTATATAGAGTCTTTAGAGAAACATAGAGAAGAAAGAGAAGTCAAACTACAAACAGAGTTAGCAACCATGCTAGAAAATAAATTCACATCTCTTGAAGATAAGATCCAAAAACAAATAAAAAATGAAATAGAACTATTGAGGATAAGATGGAGGCAATGTAGACTAGGTCGTAGGTTATAGAAAAAAAAACCAAGATATGAACCAAGCATCCTTGCAAGTAGATGTTGATACTTTAGAGAGTGTTAAAATGAAAGACATGATTAAAGAGTTAGAAGAAAAGGTTAGTAGCCACCTCACCCTAAATAGTGTGGTAGGTAAATTAGATATCAAACCAATTAAAGATGAAATGAGAAAATTGGTAGAATTAGACCATGAGCATAACAAAAGGGCCTTGAATCTTATAATCTTTAGTTTGTAAGAGTAGGTAGATGAGGATACTTTAGCCATAGCCCAAACACAATTACATATTAGATTACAAATTGAAACAATGTGTTTCATAGAAGCAACAAGGTTGGGGAAACTAACTGAGAATAAAGGAAGGCTGATCTGAATAAAGGTGAGATATACTAACCATAAGTATGACATACTTAGTAAAACCTCAAGTATAAAATGAATGAGAATATTTATAAATGAAGATCTCATTCCAGAAGATGAAGTAAAATTGAGAAAGGGGGTTCAAAATGTAAATGAAGCTAGGAAGAAAGGAAAATTGGCAATAGTTAGAAATAGAAAAGCCATTATTCGAGATAGAAACAAAAAAGATAATAATAAATAGCAATTCAACATGCTCTGGATTATTTCTTAGAACTGTCGGGTCTTTCTATGGAGAAAATCCCCAAGCTAAGTTGGATCTTGAATGATGTTGATATTATTTTGCTTGTTGAAACTTGGGAGCACAAAGAATCTAACGTCCCCAGCATAGATGGCCTTACATTATGGTCGACTTGGAATAAGCGATCCTCCCATAAAGGCATTAGGGGTATAGCTTGTTACATTAAGAAGAACATCTCTCCCCGTGCTAGAATTTATAACACCTACCCTTATAACCAATATAATTGGATAGAAATTACTGAAATTTATGATAAAAAGACCTACATAGCAATTTTTTATTCCCCCCCATCAATTCTAACTTCTATAAGAAAAAGAATCTAGATAAAAATAGTTCTTACAATGGTTTAGAGAATGATATTTCTAGCCTAAGGAATGAAGGAAATATACTTTTAATGGATGACTTTAATGTTTGAACTTCAAGCAACCAAAATATTATTCTAAGCAATCATTCCAACCCTAATCCTCTTTGGTTAGACGAAGATCTTCCTCTAGCAAGTTCGTACAAAAGGAGCTTTGAAGACCTTGGGGAGAATTTGTTTGGGTTGGAGCTAGTCAAGCTCTCTAGTGCTTAGGATCTCATAATTTGCAACGGTCTATAGAAGTGGCCCAATTCTAGCCAAATGACCTACATCCATGGGCTTGGTAGCAATGTGGTAGACTATGTTATCTCCGATCTCCCTTTATACAATGAAATAACAAATTTTGACATCTTAAACGACTACGGGCCTAACACTGATGATAGGCCTTTACTTATAACAATCAATTTTGTCATGCATAGAGATCCCATAGAAGATGATCCTTATAGCCAAAAGAAGTTAATATTTGATGGAAATAAAAAAGATCTTTTTCTAAATAAATTAAAAACTAATTTTCTTACTTTATCTAGTATAGACAACGTAAAAGATCTCTATCATAATTTTACTTCAACCCTCTCATATTCTGTTAACAAGTTCTCAATTGAAATTTCAAGTAATAAAAGAAATAGCAAAATCAACCCATGGTAGGAAAAATATTATAAAAGTGCGAGGAGAGGAATTAAGGAAGTTGTTGATGAATCTCTTAAAATTGGCAAGATAAAAATATACAAATCCCTAATTAAAGGGAAAAAAAGGCAGCATATTCATAAAAGACAAGAAAATCTCTTACACCTCTCTAAGGTAGCTCCTAAGAAATTCTGGAGGCAGATTCTAACTGGGAAAACTAAATATAATAATAAAATTGCTTTACATGACTGGAATTCCTATCTTAAAAAGCCTTATGAATCTTCGAATGTCATGGATAACTTTGAAACCTTGCTCACAACGAAAGAAGTTTTCACATTACAAGACATTGATTTTGGGGTTAATCGCTTGGCTAATGGGAAAGCTAAGGACATTGAAGGTTACCAGGCATAAATCTTAAAAATTGGATGTCTTGTCCTCATCCCCCACATTCACAAGATTTTCAACCAAGAGATCAAGAAAGGGTTCCCTAAACCATGGACTCAAAGCATCATTATCCCTAGTTTTAAAAGTGGAAATACAAATAACCCCTCTAATTATCAGACAATTATGATCAACCATCTCCTAACCAAGTTATATGGTATTATTTTGGAAACAAAGTTGAGCATATGGCTTGAAAGTGAAGGTAAGCAGGCTAAAGGACAAGTAGGTTTCAGAAAGCAACACTCAACAACAGACCACCTCATTATGCTTAGGATCACTGTGGAGGAATTCCGCAATGATAAAACCAATCATTTTTGTTGCTTTATGGACTTTAGAAAGGCTTTCTATACGATTCCTAGAAACAACCTTTGGAGCAAATTAGAAGAACTAAAGCTTCGTTTTGAGTTGAGAGATGCCACTATAAGTTTATAAGAGAATGTAATTGCCAAGATAAAGAGCAATGAGGGGTAGTCGAAAGATATTAAGCGTAATATCGAAGTTAAACAAGGTTGCCCCCTGTCCCCTACCCTATTTGGCATTTACATCGATAAGCTAGGAGGTTGTTTAGAGGAAGTAGGGTGTGCTGGAATGTTCTTATCTGGCATAGTCATCATCCTTTTTCTCTACGCTGATGATATTGTTCTTCTCACAAGGTGCCCATCTGATCTTGATAAGCATCTTATAGACCTTAAGGATTTTTGCTCCAACATGGGCAAGATTGATATCACTTAAAAAACAAAAGTTATGATTATCAAATCTAAGAAGGACACTTATGCTAATTTTATGTGTGACAATAGTAACTTGGAGGAAGTGTCTTCCTACAAGTACCTAGCAATTGATATTCATCACAAGCTCAATTAGAACTATAGCATCGAGAAAAAGATTAATGGGCGATGGAAAACTTATTTTGGTCTTGAAAATAATTGTAAAATGACAAATCTTGTAATGTTGGATAGAGAGAAGTTCCTCTTTGAAACTTTAGTCACTTCGGTGATCTTATATGAATGTGAGGTTTGGGGTTGTATCATCTCTAAAGAATCATGGAGAAAGATTTAGCAAATCCAAAAGCGTTTTATAATGTATAATCTCAAAACTAAAAGAAACACACCCTATCCTATTTTCCTTATAGAAGTGGGTCTTTCACCTATCAAGAACCTAGCTATGACTAGGCTTCTGTTGTACAAGAACAAACTCAATAACATAGGAGACCATAGACTTCCTATGCTAGCTTTAAATTCCAGCCAAAATCACCTTAGGCTCAAATAAGGTTGGTATAAAGATAGCAGGGCATCGTTAAACCATTGGGAGATCGACGAGAATGTTGTGTTGCAAAACATTAATAGCATTAAAAATATTGTTACTTCTAAGTTCAAAGAAAAATGTGGTGTGAGAAGGATTTAGCAACTAAAATAAAATTAAGATATTATAAGGAGGTCATCAACCCCACCCTAGAAGATCAAAAGTATCTCTCTATTTTAACTAGCTCAAAGAAGAAAATTAATATAGCCAAGATTAGAACAAACTCTCTTGAGCTCCATAGTGAACACCATGGATGGAAAGGTTCTACCATCTCTAAAATAATATGAACTTCAAGGATGAAAATCACTTCCTCTTAGAGTGCCCTGCGTACAACCACATTAGATCTTAGTTTCAAAATCTTTGTTGCAATACTGACCTTCCTAGCCTTTTACATTGTCAAAATTACAATGAACTCAAGAGGCTTCTCTCCAAGCTTTTTGAGAATATGAATAAAATATTAAATCAAACTAAATAATTCATTTATTTACATCTATAGATCAAACAGTTTTTGTCGTAGGGATGTAACCATTATCCATCATCAATATATAAATTTTTTATACTACAAAATTATTAATAAAATTTAAATACAAAATATTATATCATTTAGTTATAAAAATGATTTAAATTCTAAAAAACATAGCTTTTTACATATTGATTAATTAAATTCTTAATATAATTTAGTTAAATATTTTTTTTAAAATAGGCTAAAAAAATTAATAAAATATTTTTTAATGTTTATAAAATAAATTTGTATTCCAATATATAACTAGATCTATATTTACAATTTTACCAAAACTATAATGGTTTGGAAAATTTTTAGTTTATAATTCTTATGGAAATATATTTAATTTAAAAAATATTTAATTATTAAAATTGTTATTGAAAGAATTGCAACCATTTTTTTTATTAATGTTGATAGCTTTTCTTGGATTATTTGTGTGTCTCAGCAACATTATATTTGTATTCCAAAAAAGTTTCTGTTTTCAATTAATATTTTGCCTAATTTTGAGGTTCTTCTTTGAATTTTGGGTAGTGTTTGGAGGACCACTATATTAATCTAAAAAAATAAAAATTAATTTTAATATATTTTCAATAATGCTTATGCTTGTTAAAATTATATGCTAAATTTTCTTATTAAATTTTAAGTAAATTTATTTTAAAAATATACGAAAATTCTAGAACAATCAAATTACAACATTAAAAACTAATTAAACTACAACCTATATAACTTAAATAGGTTATATAACTTAAATAGGTTATTAAACATATTATGATAGAGGAGGAAAACACTCCTTTTTCAATTTCAAATATCATTAAGTCATAAATGTAAGACATTCTTCAGTAATAGATATTATTAAATCATAAGATTATAGATTATCAATAAATGACAGACAAATCAATAAATATAGATTATGATTGAATTGAAATCCCTTCTAACTCATTTTTCAATGTCAAATATTATCAAACCGTAAAGTTAATTATTCAGATCATGAACCATCAGCGAAACATCTCTCGACATCTTTGGCAACGTGGTTGAATCTGAGTTAGCTCATTTTCATCGGCCATCTTTAGCTTATGTCTGAATCTACAGTTAGATATGTGTTGCTCTATTACAACTTTAGATTCACTATTGTTATCAATTTTTTCAGTCTGCTTTGGCTACTTACCCATCCTTGCTAAAATGCTTGACATCCATCCCATTATATTTGGAGAAACTAAACAGTGTCACCTGTGGTTTTTTCCTTTCTACCTTTTCACAGGTGAAATGTTTTGGCGAAATTAACCACGTTTTTTCCATTTCACCTTTTCTGGTGGCCTGTAACTTCTCAAGTTACTTTTAAACATTGTCATTAAAATGAAAAAAAAATCTGTTACAAAAACATACGTCTCTCACTAATTTTTCACCCTAAAATATATTGTATACCCACACTTAAGACCTCGTGGGCAAACACTTAATCCCCACGGCTTACGGCTCCAACGACAAGAGGTTGCAGAGGTTGCAATGCGTGTAAATACAAGAGGCAACATATTCCTGACATCCCAACGGTAATATACATGGCAACATATTACTGACATCCCAACAGTAATATACAACTAATATTCACGGTTAAAAGCTGGGCACCTTCCGTGTAAGTAATGGGCCGGTCGAAACGAAAAGCGTTTAAATAGCTTACTGACATGTTCACTGTTTTCACAACGTGTTGAACGGACTTAAATAGATGAAGGGCATTCAAAGTTTTGATATTTGTAAATTTATTTATTTATTTATTACACTATTTTTTAAATAGTAATTTAAGAGAATAATTTTTATCGTCATGCGGTATTTAATGTGATCGTAGTCCAGATATCATCAGATTCTAAAATAATGACTTACTATTTTAGGAATGCATTTTGTTTAGCAATATTTATATTGCTATGCGATATTTAATGCAGTGGTCCTTGTTTATAGATCATCATATTCTAAATAAAATAATGAAAGATATGAATTATATAACGTAGCAATTTGATGACGTATATACCACAGCCGCATATTTACCCTATATATATATATAAAAGAGTCTGCCTCTGCATTTTGATTTGGTTGTCTGGAGTTGAGGAGAGGAGTTTTAGATTTGATAATGGGGAGTGTGAATGCAGGGACTATGACCCTGAAAATAATTCTGTTGTTGACAATACTGGGTTTCTTGATCTTGCTATCATATGGTACGTTCCCTTGTTTAAGAGATTTGTAGTCCGTCTTCTTTATTTCAGTAACCGTTCAATGTTTAGATTTCAAATAATCCTCGTTTTTTTTTTTTTCAATAAACGTTCAATGTGTAGATTTCAATTAATCGTCGTTTTCTTATTATTTTCAGAGCAGGGAACTCTGACAGAGGCTATAACGTTTTACAGTTGTGGGAATTCCAAGTGCGGATCGAAGAACGATTGCAGTGATCAACTTCCTAAGTGTATGGCAAATCCCCCTGGTAGCAGCAATTATGTTTGTTGTGCGGTTAGTGAGTGTTGTCATGGAAGAAAATTTCTCTGAGAGTATGATAGTGAAGGTGCTATTTAGCATATATATAAATAATGGATGGACAGTAACTTAGCCTTAAGCAATAAATTTTCTATGGAATATATTAAGTATCTAAGCTGTGCAGCAGCTGATTTGGATGACAATGTCGGTTCAAATCATTAGTAATGACTGATTTTCCATAGAAATGGATTTCATTTTGCATGGGGATGGATTACATTCTTCATTCCAAGAAATGGATTTAGTTTAAATTTCAAATTAGTTAAGGAATATCTTAATCAATAATTGGTGTTAATGCCTATAGCGACAAACATCATTGTCATTGTCTTTGCTAGTAAATATTGGTACAGATTTCAGTTTCAATTACCTACTTATGTAAGGAATAATTTAATCAAAACTTAGAAGTGAAAAAGATTAATATATGTTGATTGGTGTTATAACTTGTAATTAATATCTGTAGATTGGCGTTATGACTTGTAGTTAGTTAAGAGAAAAAATAATTTTTGGAGTTAAATTGTGTTTTGAAATACTATGTTTCAGTGAACAAACATAACTTTTTCTACTGAAATTGTGTTATCAAATATAATGTTTAAGTCAACACTCCATGAATCATCAAGACCATATAAAGCTTACAGTAGCAAACCCTCCATAGGCTTTAAAGTCCATTTTATAATCTCTTTTAGAAAATGGCTTGTTATTAGATTATTAAATTGCGTTTTGACATTGTATGTTTAAGTGTGCACTACCTCCAACAACAACTTATAAAGATTACATATTTTAAGGCTATATTTTCAACACACAAAAAAAAATCATAACCCTTCAACGTGTTTTTGACGTTATAGTTTTGAGAACATTAATTTTTGGACAGACCCTCGAAATGTTTATAACTCGGGCTATATTTTTATAATCTCTATCAAAAATCTTCAGCTTCTTTTACTTATATTATAGATTCAACTTGTTTTTATCTATAATATAGATCTAGAGTATTTTTTATGATCTCTTTTGAGACGGCAGCCACAGAGTAAATGGGATTTTCGTCAACCTCCTAAACCAGCTTCCAGCAAATAGACAGGTTTTTGGTTCGCTACTATTTCTCCAACCAGCCAGTAAACATTATTATTATTTCTTAAGTCGAAGTGACATTTCATTTTCAAATATTACAGTTAAAGGATCTTTGAAATAAGTTTGATATAAAATAATTAATACGCGTAATTAACTCCCTTTCGGTTTTAATACGCGTTATAGTTAGCTTAAAGTGTTTTATGATTTCTTAAAATATTTTTTACTTCTACGTATAGCGTTACTTCTCCGGTGTAACTTAAAAAAATCCCATGTGACCGTTTTTTATATATTAAATTTGCGTTGGAATCAACATGAGTGATTGTAGAATTCCATAGTTTAACCTATCAGAGATATTGTTAGAGATTCTGGGAATAGCGATGGGTTGTATGAGTGATGAGTCCAAGGTTTCAGATAGTGACTACATGCATCATCAAGCGCCAACTATAAATTTGTAGGTGAAAGAGTGTTGAAAAGCTTTTTTTACAAGGAAAAATGATTGGATAGTATATTAAATGGGATATTGGTCAAATTTTTAAAAATAATATAAAATATATTTATATTGAAATAATATTTTTTCAATTAATTTTTGAAATTATTAGAATAGATTTAATTAATAAAATGTCACCAAACATTTTTATTTTTCATTTTTTTGACATTTTATTAATTAATCTTATTCTAATCATTTCAAAAAATTATGAGTGAAATATTATTTCAATATAAATATTAAATTTTTCCAAAAAAAAAAACTCTCCAACACTCATTTATCTACAAAGCTCTGATTAATCCCTCATGATAAATTCAGTCGCCATCCGGAATGTTGCATAATAATTCTTACTACACCGTACTATTCCAATAATCCCTGACAATAAAATTAACATATTTATCTATTATTTTACTTGTAACTTCAGCTTTCAAAATCATTTGAAATAAATAACATTAACTTTTAAAATTTAATTTCTTGTTGATTTTTATTTTTTTGGTTATTAATCATTATGGCTATGATTTCAAAGGCTATGATTTCAAAATTTATTGATCATGATGGCTATGAGTTCTGTGTTTGTTCTCATTTTACTAATTTTTTAATGTTATTTGTTTTAAACATTTTCATAAACGTTTTTAAGTATCATTTTTATCACACAAACATGTTAGGATGGAAAGTAAATTGTTCTCTCTCATTTTGAATGATATTTGAATAATCATACCTCAAAGTGAAAAAGATAATATTTGCACATTTTGCCTTTCGATCATAACTCAACAAAACTTGTTATTCCACATATACCTTTAAGTGGGCCACTGCTACTTTTGATGCTGGTTATGGCAAATTATGAGCTACTCTAAGGTATTAACACAACTTTTTTTCATGCTCGTTAAGACCATCTAAACTATAATAAATATATTGAATAATGAGGTGTTTCATATTGGTGGAATATCATCAATGTACTAATATTTCTAAATGGCTTTTAAGAATATTGGATTTTAAGAATATTGTTGAAAGAGATTTATGTAAGGGCTTTAATGAAAAATATGAATATATTAATATTAATAATTGAACTTGTTAATAGATTGTTGAAATAGATAAAAATGAGGTGTTGTTATGATAAAAAATATTCTGATCATGATGATCAAGATCATTTTAATTTTATAATTGAGTTGCGAGCATAGATCACAACCAAGAGGTATAAAAGCATATAAAACAAGGAACAGTTTGTACTTTGCAATAACTTTGGAACTTTCTTATAACTTCTACCAAAAAGGAAACAAAAAATGGTTCCTAAATTGAAAAATATTTCCATATTTCATGACCTCATAAACTATTGATGGCTAAAGGACTTTTGCATGGCTTGAAAATTTCTTCCTAAAGAGTTTTCTTTTCCTATTGGATGGGTCATGAATAATTTTATCTAACTTTAGGAAGAAAGGTATTATTATATATGGCTTTGAAATTTCTTAATTCGTCACACCAATTAGCTATAAGATAATAATAATCATGAATATATGTGAAATCTCTCATCCACTCATTAGTATAACAAAGCATAGTTATGGATAAAGTGTTATATACTTCCAAGGCTATTTGTTTAAATTGTCATCCACTCATTAGTATAATAGAGTCTAGTTAGGGAAATTGTGTTATATACTTCCAAGATTATGTGTTGAAATGAATAAATACATTTTACTTGACTCAAAATTAGAAAGGGAAACCAATTGAATGTAACTGTGGTTACCACACCATTGTCTAACCTTAGTGATAAAAAAAAAAACAACATCAATTTATAGGAGTACATCTAGTTAGGGAGATCAAATAAATTCCTGAATAATAGGAACTGAGTCTCATATAAAAATGTAATTGAAACAATACAATAAATTTCTCCATTATTTATTTTTCCCCCTCTTAATGGGGGAAGGATTAAAATCCACACTTAATATCTCCCTAAACAGTTCCAATTTCATCTTCCCAAGGGGATTTGTGAAAATATCAACAACATTTTCACAAGTATTACAATATTTAAGAAAAAATCTTTAGACTATATCTTCTATCTAATAAAATTAAACTGAGCATCAACATGCTCTATTCTTGCATGACGCATTGGATTATTTTCCAACTTGATCAAGCTCTGGTTGTCACATTTGATAATTGTGTCCTCCTTTTGTTCTTATCCAATGCCTTGAAGAACTCTCCTCAACCAAACAACTTCACACATTAGTGCACACAATGATTTATATTCTTCCTTAGTAGATGAAAAGGATATAGTAGGTTTCTTCTTACTACTACGTGAAACAACCCTGCATCGAATGCTAAAAACATAACCTATAGTAAATCTTCTATGATCTGGATTACCAGGCGAGTCTGAATCTGAGTAACCTATCGTTTTAAAATAAAATGAATCTTTAGAAAAAATCAATTGTTCCTTTTATATACTTGAGTACCTCTTTCTTTGCTCTGCAATGACTTTCTAAAGTTTTAGCCAAAAACTAGCTTAATGCAATAACATACTATGTTATGTCAGGTTTGGTTGTGATAAGATAATTCAAGCTTCCAAATAGCTCCCTATATAATGTACCATAAACTTCCTTTGAATCATAATCAGAATGAATTTTCACATTCTGTTGCATTAGAATAAAATTTGCTTTGCATTGATCCATCTTAAACTTTTAAATCAATTCTCTGACATATTTACCCAGAGAGACAAAAGTTTGATCAACATCTTTCCACACATCAAGGCCTAAATATTAATGTAAATTAATGAGATCTTTCATCTTAAATACTTGTGACGTATGCTTATTAATTTTATCAATTAGTTTGAATGAATATCCTGTAATAATTAAATCATCAACATACAAGGAAATCAGTATTACTGCCCCTTTCTATCAAATTCAATGTACAGCTTTAGATCACTTTAGCTTCTCATAAAACCGTCTTGAAGAAAGAAGGAATCTATATTCCAAGAAAATGACCTAGGTGCATGCTTTAACTCATAGAAAGCTTTATTTTATCTATAATCTAAATGTTCCTATCCCTTAAACATAAAACCTTCAGGTTGTCACAAGTACACCTCCTTAAAATCATTATTCAGAAAAGAAAATTTTACATACAATTGGTGCATAGTCCTTATACCTTTCAGGTCGTTGAATCTGCTGAGTGGATCTCCTTTGCACTTCATTATCTTCACCCTTGTTCTCTGAAGGTACTTCTCCAGCCCTAGGTGGGATCTGACTATTGGTGATGTCCATATCACTAGATTCTTCTAGAAGCTTTTGTTGTTCATTATTTTTTACTTCTACTTTATTGCCTTCAACTTCAGGAAGTATGTCCCACCATTCATAGCTCATGTCCTTGTTTCCTTCATCTATCTATTCAATGAAATTACCTCTACTCACAAATACTTTGTGATTAAATGGATCATACATTTTATATGCCTTAAATTATCAACAATATCCTACAAAAATACATTTCATACCTTTAGCATCAAGTTTCTTTCTGTTCTCTTTTAGAATATGTGCAAAGGCCTTACACCAAATACACTCAAATGATGAATTATTGGTTTAAAACCATACAATCCTTCATATGGGGCCTTGATATCAAGATACCTTGTTGGACTTCTATTCCTTAAATAAACAATAGTATTAATGGCATTTTCCCATAACAATTTGAAAGGTTCTTACATTTGATCACACTCCATATACACTCTACCAATGTATTGGTTTTCCTTTTTGTAACACTATTATACTATGGAATGTAGAGTGTTTTCACTCACTGCAAATTGGTTTTAATCACCCAAAGTGAAAAAGAGTAGTAAATTTTGTAATCATCTTCCAAGTCGTAGAATCACTCAATGATAAATATTGCCCCCCTCCATTGCATAGTACTCGAAATGAGCTTTCTAATGGTATGTTGAGCTTCTCAAATGGACGTCGAATTAGAATATATGGCTTGTTAAAGATGATGCTTTTGTCACCTTTAAAATAAGGAAAGAATCCTAGATCAGAGGTTTGGGAATAAATCACAAATCAAAAATTAGTGGATTAGGCAACGATCAGGTTGATCAACGAGTTGAATAAGAGATTGATGATCTCAATAACACAAATATATCGCAAATCGTAAATCGGGGGTCCATGGAAATCGACAAAGAATGATCGTTCTTAGAATATCATGACTTCTAGGCATGTCAGCAGGGTTACAACTCTAAAATATTGCGATATCGCAAGTTGTGATATGTTAACGTTGAAGCACCAGGAAGTTTGAAAGTGATTTACAAAGGAAATCAGTGAAAAATGAAAGGGTAGATGGGTATTTTCCCTCTCCTCTAGAAGGCCACGTGGCAGAATACCATTGGTCTTGATAAATCCATGGCAGCATTGAGATTAGCATGACATGGCAATACAGTGGACACATGGCATGCAGATTCAACGTGTTGAGGGGTGATAAGGGGTTAAAATAGCATGACATGTGTCACCACTCACAAGGTGACATGTGGTAGAGGTCAACGTCATGTCAGGGATCACAAATCAGTGTTTTAGGTTGATGCATGTTATTACATCAAGGTTAAAACACTAATTATGATTCGTCGAGAAAGGGGCACCAATACGTACTGGCCCACAGTCATATAAAAAGCTAAAAGAACCAGCAGCTAATCATGGAGGGTGATCGATAATAAGCGGTTGTGGTGTAGATCAAAAAGGAATCGTTGATTATGAACCTCCGATTGGGGGGCTCTTGTAAGGGGGTTGGCCTGTAGTCACATAAATAGCCAAGGAACCAAGAGGTAAGCACTGAAGGGCTATCGTAATTGGAGATCGCAAACATCTTACAAGGGGCTCCAATACAAGGGTTGACCTACAGTCACATGAAGAGCCAAAGGAACCAAGGGCTAAGTGCTAGAGGTGGTCGGTGGTTGGAAGTAAGTGGAACCTTATATCCCCTAACTCCAAGTTGAATCC
This sequence comes from Pinus taeda, assembly GCA_000404065.3. Taxonomy (NCBI): domain Eukaryota; kingdom Viridiplantae; phylum Streptophyta; class Pinopsida; order Pinales; family Pinaceae; genus Pinus; species Pinus taeda. Next base: position 234,320 of record APFE030369191.1, read on the forward strand.
CAAATTTGAAAACGTCAACTGGTGAGATCTAATATAAATATCGAGCCGTAGGTCACAATGCGCAGTCGTATGATGAAGAAATACTGAAAGGGGATAAACCAAAAGGGGCCAAGGAGCATCAATACTCATTGTTATGTAACACATTTAAGAATAAAAGTCCTGATGTCGTATTGTTCTCATAGAGTAATACAAATCTTTAAAGGAGGATGGGTCAGGAACTAAGGCATTAAATGAAGATATGGTGTAGTAGCAAATTAGTATGGGGACTTAGGAATACTTAATGCCTCAATGTGGAGCTCCACTCAGGGTTAAATGTAAAGGACTAACTTGAAAAACTCTACTTCTGCTCTATCACAAACAAACACAATTGATCACTACCAAATCTAGAGAGTGGAGAAGTAGGGCAGTTAAGGTGAAGTGACCAGAACTGACCAAGCAACAAGAATGGCACATCATGGCATAGACATGACCTCATCAAGGGCCTTCACAGGAATATCAGAAGGACATTTTCCTCCATCATCAATCAGTTTCCCTTGTTTCTATTTTAGTGTAGTTTATGTTTATTCTATAATTTTTATGTATTTTCAAGAAAGGAATCGAATCCTTTAGAATCATTTTGGGTAGTAGAGTTATTGCATGCCGAGGCAACTAGTCAATCAAACATTTGGCCCATAGATGGGATATTTTGTAAATATTGATTCAAAACCCCCCCTTTCATGTATAAAGAGGGGGGAGAAACAATTAATACAGGTTCAAGAATTCTTCACCCACAGTGGTCAAAATTCTTTGGTTCCATGTTGGTTCTAATTTCTTGTTCATGAGGGACTTGAGCTATATATTGTTGAATGTAAATGGACTGCTCAATTTGGACTCATTTAATGATTACTGAAATGCTTTGGTGATTCCAATCGTGGCAATGTGAAGAATGTTTCCCGTTTGTAAATATCATTTCACATGCTCTTTTTATTTCTCTGAAATAGTGTAATGAAACTATTTCTTTCTCCATGATTCATGGATTTATCTAGGCTACTAAATAGCGAGGAGTCCCTATGCTTAAGACAGAGTTACCTCTATTAGTTTGTAACCTATTGTACCTGTTTACAAGACATATTTACTTATGTTATTCGATCAATTTGCAGTACCTGTGTGAGCCCAGATTTACTCATGTGGTTTGGTGATAGAGGTACCCATGATCTATCTAGCATGAAACCTTCATTAGCGCTCCACTATTTCTACCACTCCATCTCCTCCCTCTTCCATATTTCCGTTGGAACATTGTTTCTTAGGATTATGTTTGTTTACAACCCTATGCATCGAATCCCTCCTTTCTTTGCTCCTCTTCACTTTACAACAACTCCAATATTAAGTTTTGCGCTTTTGTGTGTCAGCCACCAGAGTAAGGCATTTATCTTTCAAGTTGGCCTAATTTATCTCTTAAACATTCAGATACATGTCTTGGCTTGATTTTACTTTAATGAAGGCATATTTGAATGAAGCCCCATTTTATTATCTTTTTAACTTCATGACAATTGGAGTGCTGCCAAAACCCCTCACCTATAATCTTCCAAAGAACTCCTCTATTTAATGTGTCCTAGGCACTGGTCTACAATCAATCTAGAGGCTATCTCTAGCAATCTTTCTATGCCTCCTGAAGCACTTGTGCTACGGGTGCTAAAAAATGTGACAACATAGAGTACTACAAATTGTTGCACTACTCCATGATCCTTGCAGTACTTGACGAAGTTCCCCAACCTGTATTTCCCCCTTGATCTCAATGGATTATCTTTATGAACTTCATTGTTTTCTTCTCTACCATGATTTTGATTTATTTGAAATACTCAAAGACATGACTGTTTTCCCTAAGGAATTACACCCAAGTTTTCCTTGTGGAATTATTAATTAAAAAAAATAATAATAAGAACCTCCTTGGGATCTGTTCTGTATAGGTCAACAAACATCAAAATGAACAAGTTATAATACATCTCTTCTTCTCCTATCAAAAGTATAGGGGACTTCATCTATGTGAATTTTTCCTAATACATAACCTTCATAAGGAACATACTCGTTCTTTAACATAGGGATTTGTTCAACCATAATTTGTTTCTGCAAAAACAACAAATCATGATAATTAATATTACCATACATCTAGTGCCAAATAATTTCTTTCGACGTTGCTATAGAAGTCAATGCTTGATGAGTTTTTCTGGAGACATCAAGCTTATACAAGCCTCCAACCCTGACTCCTGAAGAAACTAGTTTCTAGTGATGCAACAAGTCCTTTACTATGCAATGTGTTTTGAAGAATTCAACCTTCATATTATGATCTATGATTATGGATGAAAGGATCATATTTTTCTTGATCGCGAGAACATACATAACATTATGAATGTGCCTGACACTGGAATTTGTTAGCATCACCAAAATATCTCCATATCCCATGATATGATGTGCATGACCATATCCAAGGTATATGTTTCCTCCATTGCTTATTTTCTTCATTTTTTCATACCAGTCTTTATTGCATGTCATCTAAATTGAATCTCCAAAGTCCAGAATCCAAGCATTAGCATCATCTATTTTAGTAGATAACGCAAAATTAGATATAAACAACTTAAGATTTTTAAGATCAGATTTCGAGCCTTGTGCTACAAAATGTTCTGAATGTCTTATGTCATTATCATTCCTAGCTTCATCACTTTTATTTTTATAGCCATCTTTGGCAAGATGCCCATATCTAACACAATATAAAATAAAAAACTACAATTTACTTCATTCTAATAAACTTAAATTTTTTTATGAATTTATAACAATTTTCATTTCTCTAGCGAGTCTTCTTTTGTGAATTTATTAAGTTTGTTAGAGTCTGCACACTTTTCCTTCATAAAAGATGCAAAAATCTACTCATTTTTTCTTCATAAAAGACTACACAATCTGGACGCTTTTCCTTAAAAGAGCCCACTCAAAGATGCTCACTTTTTCCTAACAAAAGTTGAACAATCTCCAAATACACACACTGTATAATTTGCTGAGGGTGTACAGGTCAGCTCTAAACTTTCTTTTCCTAACAAATACTAACTCTTCTTATCTCCACTAGTCCACACCAAGGTCCACTTCACTCCACTTCATGCAAGATAGCGACTTGATCCTTAAATAGGCAATACAACCTTCCAATCTGATCATGTTGCTCCACGCATAAATATGGGAAATATTGAGTCTACTAACAAATCTTCACTCCTAAACTCACTATTAGAGGAGGTTCCATGATTACTAGTTTCTCTCATCGAGAAAAGCTCACCATGTGAGCCTCATCCAAAAGGGGTCAACTCAACCATAACACTCTGATAAGTTTCTCTCATCCAAAAAGGTGAGCCTCATCCAAAAGGGGTCAACTCAACCATAACGCTTTGGTACCAACTAAAAATTAGAAAGCCAAAACCAAATGAATGTAACTTTGCAAACCTCAAGTGAGGAACCCGTAAGGCTACCACAACATTGTCTCACATTAATGATAAATAAAAAAACCAATAAAAATTTATAGGAGTGCATTGAGTTAGGGAGATCATATAGATTCTCAAATAATAGGAACTAAATCCTAAATAAAAATGTAATCGAAACAATATAACTTCTCCATTGTTTTTAATTCCTTGTACATTAATAATATTCAATTTTATTTTCCATCTAAATTTCTTATTCTTTCCTTCCATTTGGGTTTTAAAATAACTCATTATAGTTATTAGAACCACCAATCTCTATCTTAGGGTAGATCTCAAAATATATGAGCAATGTATAATATTTTGAAGCATTAGGAGTAGGTTGTTTTTCCTTGGTTGATTTCTTTTGTTTAGAGTCTATGGTTTAGCCTACATGAATTGTTTCATTGTAATAGGTCCATCGTTATCAATATGGATTTAATAGATTGTTCTATTATTTTCTTCTCTTACATTATGTTTTTTCTTTCCCCATATCCTTCTGAAACCACTTATAAATGCATGTTTCTTTGCTATTAGAATGTTAAATATAAGAGATACATTCACTTTCAAATCAAATGGAATTATAGACTATTACCCATGCCAATAATTTGAATTAATGTAGATTATTTCTAAATTTAATATTTGCAAACGCTAACTTCTCTGTCATTATGTTATGAATACCATAAATATCACTATTTTTTTAATACAAGTTATTTTCTAAGGTTGGGTAAGTCCTAGGTCATAACGTTTTATAAAATAGATAGGCCAATTTTTTCAACATGATTTCTATTGAAGTGGAATGGAATATATGGAAAGAAAAGGCCATTCCTTAAGTTTGTGTGGTTATGTATTTGAAAGAAAACTAAAACACTTTTAAGTAAAATCTTATGTTAAATTTCAAAAGGAATTCAAATATAAAAAAAAACTTGACAAATGATCAAACAAATGGCTAAAAATATATTCTTTATATATATATATATAAAAGGAAACTTCAAACAAATTAGATTGAATTTTTATATGATTTTTAAATTTTAAATTATACATTTTATTTCAATATGGAAAACTAGCAACATTCCTAAATGGAAATGGTATATCAACGCATGCGATAAAGAAATAAGTAATTTCTAGTGAGTGCATTTTTATTGTAATGTCCCTCCATCCCTATAATTTTTTTTGGTTAGATTGAGTTACAATAGAAATCATGTCTAAAAGCCATGAAAAAATCATAATATGTAAGTAAATGAATATTTTATTAAATTAACGAACAAAATGTAACTGTTGGGAATGATACATCTTGAAAATGAGATCCTTTCTAAAGAAGTATAAACAAATATCTCATTAGAAAATGAGGTTGGAATATTCTTTCATGATAAGAATTGTAGATAAAATTAATAGATGGAAGAGAAAAATCCATGAAGTTACATAGATATAGGAAGACTCTAAGATTGGATAAAGCATAAAGGGGTTGTTGGGTGTCCAAAATGTCATCCATGTTACCCACATTTCCATCATTTTACCCTCATTCTATAACTCTATTAATCCATAACATTACAGTAAGTAACCATTTTCATGACTGTAAGGGTTTATAATTATTGTTTTCCAAGTCATTGATTTTAAATATTTTTAGAGAATTTGTGATTAAATATTAGGAAATTAACATGTTTTCATATATATGTAAATGTGTTATAAGTTTTGTGAAATTTTAGGCCTAATTCAAGATTCTAGAAGGCTCCTATTTGGCTACCCAACCATAAATTCGAATTTCAAATTCCAAATCATGAAGATTTGTGGAATAATTGTAGAAGATGTGGATCATTAACTAAGCACATTCAAAGGAGAAGAATTATGGATGGGATAATATTGAGAGGATTTGTATCTTATATTTTTAGGAGATTGGTTGTAATCACAAGAGATAAATGTGGATTTAGGAGATATACAAGGATCTATATTTATTGAATAGTTATCCTCAATTTTTATATAAATAGGAGTGCACCGTTCGTAGAAAGGGTTGTTAGGTGTTAGAGTTTTGAGTTAGTGTTTCAAAGTTAGGAGGCTGTTGGTTGCTAATTGGAGGTTCCATGTTCCATCCAAGCTGTGATTTGTAAAGTGAAAATAGAGAGTTCTTGTAATATCTTGCAACTAAATTTTATGAAATGCATACTACAACTGTAACACCCTTTGGGGTAAATGTGCATATAAACACCATAATAGGAACAAAAGTACAATAAACATATGAGCCATCAAAATCCATATATACATCAGTCCATTTGCATGTGAAAATCAAGGGAATGAATTTTTTCATTAATAAATGCAATGAACCAACTAGTGACAGGACTACCATGTTACACCCGATCATAGATTGGCTAGGCCAAGTCTCTCTTTATCCAATCACCCATATGCGATATTCCAAGCATGGGTGTGAGATCTCAGAGAACACGTCAGTCAAAACTCATCAAGGGATTCCAGAGGCCACCCACCTCAACCCATCAAACAGTGATTCCACATCTTGGTAAGACATCACCAAAAACCATCATTAGATTGGTCTCCATCCAATCCTTCTAGGGCTTCCAGAGTGTTTGTCCAACTAAGGCTTGAAGAACTAGTACTCAACCCACACCTTTTAAAGGGCTTCCAGACTGTTTTTCCAACCAAGGCTTCCAGAACCAGTAACTCAACCCACAACTTATACAATGTTTGTAGAGAATTTTTCTAACCAAGGCTTTAAGAACTAGAAAAACAACCCACTAACAACTTCTAGATAATTTGTCCAATGAGGGCTTCTGGGACTAGTAACTCAACCCAAGCTATTACAGGGAATCCAAATTGTTTGTTCAACTAGGGCTTCAAGGACTGTTAACTCAACCCAGGATGTTATAAGGCTTCTAGAGTGTTTGTTCAACCTAGGCTTCCAGTACGAATAACTCAAACCAAGCTAAGGAAACATGAGAAACAACGAAAATAAAACAATGAAACTAAATCCACAATCACCATGGCTATGGAGGAAATGGCAAGGATAAGCAATCTCTTCTCAATCAAGGCAATCCTCCATGCCAATGATAGATCACAATGATGAAATGACATGCATGTGCCATGAATGACAAAAGTAGTGAGGAAAACATGCATGCATCTCGGTACCTGCAAGAAAATATGAAGTAGCTACTGATGTCGATGCCTTCTTATGCTTTCCTACTCTTCCTTTTCCTTCTTACTCTAATAATCCAAGTATGTCATACCCTCCGAGAGTGCTCCAAGAAAAATCTAAGTATCCAAGAGTATGAAAGAGAGAGAGAGAATAATGAGAAAGCTTGGAAAACTAAACTGACAAGAGATTCCCACCAAAAAGAAGAAGCTTGATCCAAGAGCCTCCAATAGATCCTCAGAGGCCTTTTTATTAATGAGGCCTCTATTTTCTTATTTTTCCATTATTTTTCTTCAATTTCCTCCTCACATGCAACCTGTCACCTTTCACCTTCCTTTTTCTCCTAATTTCCTTTATTTTCCTTCATTACCCTCCTCACATGCAATCTGTGACCTTTCACCTTCCTTTTCTCTTAATTTCCATTATTTTCATAAATAAATGTGTCGAAATACCTTTTGCCTCTTTAATGCCTTAGTCATTTCCTTTGCCAGTTTCCTTTACCATAAACAGCTAAATGAACACCCACTAGGATGTCATGCCCACAATTCAACTTGGAATATGTGTCTCATCATCCATGGTATTTATATATTTTTTTACATGGAATTTTCACAAGGGCTATTACAAAACCCTCCCCAACTCAACGTTCAAATGACACCTACAATCAACATGACTGCTGAAAACAAAACATACAACCCATGGAGATTTGTAACACACCTCATTGTATTATTTATAATGAATGACCCACTCAAAAGAAAGACATCATGAAAGCATGACCAGATAAAATCCATACCACATATTGGAGCTTTATAACACAACTCATTATAGTATTTACAATGCTATACAAATATACACATATACACATTTTCTTAACCAACAAATAATAGATATGATGCACGTATCAATCAACAAGGGAATCCAGAGGCTCACACCTCCACCCTCAAAGTAATACCGGAATTCAACTCCTTCCCAGGAAGTCCATGATCCATTGCAAAGTCAAATTTGCATCCAATGTCCATCACTATAAACCTGCACCACTTGTCCTATCAATGAATAATTACTAGCTCATTGTTCCAAGGCGCACTCCCAATGTGCATCTGATTCCATATGAAAATGCTAATGACCAAACCAAATCCATCTGTCACCTTCGCTTCTCTGCTTCACATTCCCTCGGTAATCTAGTCACCTCTTACGTGTAGTCACTCACCTTCCAAGTTCCATTGGCACCCCCATCCCAGGCAGCCCATCCCTTGGCAAGGCTTCCTCACATCAGAAGATACAATAACCAAGGCATGTCTCTTCCTTAAAACCATCATATCATTCATAGCATGCTCATGAAAATCAATGGAAACTATCGGGTATCAGTGTCCCATAGTGGACCTGCTCTTGAATACTTTACCAGCATGTTGTTGCATGTTCCAACTACTTTTGTTGTTACTTCCAATTCTTGCAGTTGATTTTAACCACCCAACTAGGCATTTTCATAATTCTTATACCAAGCACATAACTTCCACTAGATCCAAAATAAATTTAAATAACTTAAAATCATACCTCATTGGTAGCTCATTGATAAGATACATTTGCAATCATGTTTGCTTACTATCACAACAAGTCAAACTAGCATATTTGACCAAATCAACATGTATAAAAATATCACTTCAGGTTAGCTCAAAACATAACCATCAAAATCGTAAATCACATGTAACCATCATAACTATTGGATACCTATACCAATAGGTTTCATATTTCATGATTGGCAAATTCAAATGCCAAATATGTTCTGCTTTGCTGATACAAAGATCCCATATTTCCAAGACAAGGCAAGGTGTGTACATACCTTCATGTTTACTAAATTTTGATGGATGGTCCATCAGCCTAATCTGGATCATGCCATGTTTCAATTTTCTGTTGTAGAATAGAGAAATAAGTCTGTCCAAACTGTTTAATCTTGGCAGACCAATAGTTAGGCAGAGAAGGCTAAGGTTCCCAACTGCTTAATCCGGGGCCTTAGAAGCAATAAGGGTAGTGCTAGATAGGCTATCAAAAGAAAAAGCCAATGGAAAAGAAAAGGCACATAAGGGTCTGCAAGTCCAAGTGCACCCTCCAAGAAGAAACAAAAAATGCTAGGCAAGTAGATGGGTAGGTAGATGGGGTTACAGAAGTGGTATTCCTTTCAAACTGAATCTTGCTGGTCAAGATAAGGAAAACAACACAATTGAGCATGTCTAACTTCCTTCTTTCCTTGTGTTACACTCATTACTAACATCCCTACACCAGTTGTGTTTATGAAATAATTCAAGGTTTTATGTTGGTTCTTGTTTCCTAAGAGCCACATTTCTTGTGCAAAATTCTTTTCATTTTGATCTACTCCCTAGGCTAAGTAGTTTTCAAATAAACTTAGTGATATCACTCCTCATTCACCTTTTCCCTCCATATTAACCCCTAACTTCTATTATCTAATTCCCTATGTCACCCTTTCCCTACTATTATAACACCATGGTGTATAAACCCCAAGCATTCTATAAATATCCCCCCCTTGGCATTATAGCCATATGTTCACCACTAGGGAATTAAATTGCCATCTGGTCAGTCTAAGAACCCAAGCCTTACCTCTTTTCCTCATTCAGAATTCATTTACCCATTCAACCCTTCTTTTATCTAAGAAACCTTGCAAAAAACACATTTTCACCCCTAACCCGCTCAATAGGCAAAAATACATTGAAAAACCCACTTTTCCGCCTTATCCTAAGTTTCTGAGATATGCGTGACTTTATAAAGAAATACGTTGAAAACCATACAAATTTGTCAATATTTCTAAAGGTCCCGCTAGGCACAAATCCCATGAAAAATCATTTTTTATTGCCCGCCCGACGCCGTATCGTCCGGACAGGTTATTGGCCCGTCGACCGTCCGATCGGGCGCTTTTCATCCAACGGCTCACGTGGATATCAGACCGGCCCCGATGTCCAAAAGATAGCGTCCAATATCTGTCAGAGGGTGACGTCAGGCCTCTGCCATGCGTCGCCCCCACAGCGTATCGGAGCCCCCTCTCACAACTCCACTTCCGTATCAAAAGCGGTGTGATATGATACGACCTGCGGTTTCTGGTTTCCACTAATTCGCCTACCAATGTCACTGCCAGCGTCACTGCTACGTCATCGCGACGTCCGCACCCTCGTCTGCCATTGCTCCACCTTTTCGCCACCTCACCATCCCCGTGGACCACTCATAAGCCGCCACGTCACCTGATGATCTCATGATGACATCATCCGACGCTGACCCCACCCGATGATGTCATGCTGACGTCATACGAAAAAGGCGCCAATGTTCCAAAAAATCCATATTTTGGCCAATTTTTCGCGTTTTTTGCACTTTTTGCATAAATGTCTGTTGCGTCTTCTGCATGTATTTTACGACCAAATTCACGCCAACCTGCTGAATTCAACCTAGAGACCATCGGCGCGCCAACCCACCTACATTTGTGACCCGGACTGTCAGTTTCCCAGGTATTTATCCCTACGAATCCTCTTTGCGCCTGGTTTTGTCTGCAAATCGACTATATTCACTTAAAACGCTGAAAAAACACATAATTCACCGGCAAATCCCCTGCGCCCAGTTCCCATTTGAAGTTGGAAGGTCGAAATTCACTGGCTAAGCCTTGTTACCAAAGCTTTCACAAAAACCTGTATTTTGTTCACGCAGTCGTGAACAGGGAAAACCGAACCTACACCTAATTACTCGGAAAGAGTCTGGCAAAGACAATAATTTTCCTCTTCTGGTGTCTTATGCAGTATTTCAATTGCTGCAGTTGACCCTTCTACCCCTGTTTCTCAACAAATCACCTCTCCTTCAAAGAAACGCTCTTTTCTGTTACTCTGCACAGTAACACCAATTCACCTATCAGCTAAGTTTTTAAGTAACTATGGATACACCAGTAGCACCTGTGGCCCTCAATATTGCCCCTTTGAATGCCCATCAGAGAGAATTGGAGTGGCAGGCTTTAGCAGATTTGGATTATCAAATCTCAGAGGAATTCCTAATACAAAGCAAGTTCCACCTCCACCTACTAAATGAATTAAAAGGCCAAACATGAGGCTGGAACAGATGTGTTGGGCATTTGGGATTCCTTCCTCCCAATCTTCAAGCTTCCTCAGGTCAATCAATTTCCTGACCTAATTCGCCTATGTGCTGAAGGTTATGATCCCACTCAGAGAGCTGTGCTTGACCCCTCAGGCTCAGTTGTTTTCTACATTACCCCTGAGGCCATCAGAGAGATGCTGCAATTCAAGACTTAGAAGAAATTGGTTCCTTTGTCTTTGTTTGATCTGATAAATCAAGGAGCTAAGATAACAGAGGCTCAGATCACCAAGCTGAACCAATTGTATATTAAATCTGATACTGTGCAGTACCCTCCCATTTTGCATGTTTACCTCAAACCATTGGGCATGGACCTTGCAGATATGATCAGTCCCATTCTGGGTTATATCTCAATTGAGTATCTTGATGAAACTGTACTGGTAATGATGCTCATGTTTTCCCCTGGAAAAACTCCAATCTACTATGACTATGCCACCTATATAGCAGACAAAATGCATGAGCAATTGATGAACCTATCAAGGGAAAGGGTGTTCAGATACTCCTCCTACATCTACCATTTAATTTTATACTATCAACATCAGAAATTTTCTTTTGATATAAAAAGAGTGGATGCACAAGGAAATCCAAGGTCAGTAGTGTACTAGACCTCAGTTTTTCACTGTAGAGACTATTTGCCACACACTTACTGTGAGTTTATAGACCTTTTCATCCACCCAGTAATGTCTCTGTTCCTGAGCTCACCTCCTCCAAGACTAACCGATGAGATGCAAAGGATCCTTCAGTTGTCCAAGGTATACAACATTGGGGATTAGTATTTTTACCAAAACTACACCGTTATCAGAATATATGGTTGTGAGTTTCCCCCATACAGACTGCACAAATATGTACCTATCAGGTTTTTTTCCCTTGAATACTTCAGGCAGTTTGGGAATGATGATGTGAAGAACTTCTCGGGCAAAGGCAAGAAAGCACAGCTGAAGGTAAAAAACCAACTGGTCCACTTTGTTTTAAACAAGAGGAAGGAAGGCTGGCAAGAGGCAGACAGAATGCTAGAAGGCCTTGGCCTAAAGACCAGTTTCCTCTGGAAACCTTATGACCCCAATCACTTCATAACCTTAAGAAGGGTCAAATATAGGCTGTCCAATTATGATCATGTAAGATTGCCTCACATAGAACAATATGAAAATCAAACAAAATGGAAGAGAGGCACATTAGAGGAACCTGTCACACAAGAAGAACTAAACGAAAGAGCAAGAAGAAATCTCCTTAAGATGGCTGACTTAGAACTTCCTGCACAGGTATTTTCTCTTACAAACACAGAGGGAGCAGCTGCCTCATCCTCCACAGCACATCAGAGGGCAGTCAAAGCTACAGAGCAAGCCCAAAGCAAAGGCAAGGAGAAAGAAATGGAGCTACAGTAGCCAATAAAGCGAGAACAGGTACAACAACAACAACAGGTACAGCAGCAAGAAAAGGAGGAGCCAGTGCAAGAAGAGCAAATAGCAGAGGCCCCAATGGTCACTGAGCAGCAGCCAGCACAAATGGTGCCTCCTAGGCAAGAAGCAAGAGTTGAAGCCTTAGTCCTCCAAACCCCTCAAAAGGAGGACATAAGCAGGAAAAGGGACAGAGAGACTCCCCTCGCTACATCAACAACTCAAGGGGAAAAGAGGCAAAGATTGAACCCTTTTTCAGAAGAAGAAATGCCAATAGGGCAATCTTTGGGCATGGGCCCACCTAATATGGAGGCCTCAGCAAGTTCCTTCCAGCAGGAACAAGAGAGGGCAGCAGGAGGAGAAGTTAGCTCCTCAAGCCAACAAAGAGGAGGTGAACAGAGCATCAAGCAGCAGTTCAAGGACATACAGAAGAGAAATGAGCCCATATGGTTACAATTATATAATCATTTGTTGAAAATGGCTCCCACCAACGAGCAAAGACTTATGTCTGCTTATGATGTCCATGAGGGCAAAATGATCATGAGCCATTTCATGCCAGCTGTGCAGCAGCCACAGTCAGCTATAGATTACGTCAGGACCAACCTTGAGGTCCTTGCCTAGGACATCCACCCGATGGATCAGATTGAATTACACAAGCAAACGGGTGAGATGGTATATACCTCCTTGGAAGACAAAACATTGGTGAACTACAGGCTAGAAAATAGCCTAAATAATACAACTGCACAACTTGAGTTGGAAAGAGCATCCTCTGAAGCAAAGGACAATAGGATCAAATCATTGGAAGACATCATAATAGAGCTTGGGAATGATCGTAAGGATGTCAAAGCAGTGCAGGAGCTGTTGAAACTAAGGGATGCTGATATGGCAGCATTAAGGAAAATGATCAAGATCCCAGCAACCCTTCATCCCCAAACTGAAGAAGTTGCCCAGCTAAGACAAGACAAGGACGCAACAGCTATGCTGGTGTCACTGTATAAACAGCTCATCCAAACATAAGAAAAGTTGGAGGAATCAGAGGCTGCACTTCAGGCATCATTACAACAGAAAGAGGCAGGCCAAACTTCATAGCCTCCTCCAGAAATAGTCAATCTAGAAGAAGCTCCTCAAACCACTGCCCCTCTTGTTCAGTAGACAGAGCAAGCATGTTAGGCCCCTATACTACTAGTGTCACCCCTTATTGTTATTAGTACAAACCACTTATTATATTGATGTACCCATGTAGTGCCCATATTGTTA